>DWCF01005153.1:0-14835 GCA_018230265.1 Delias oraia
GTCTGATTTTTTGCCTTTTCTCTCCTCGATGGAGGCTAACAACTTATTGTTTGCAACTGTTATGCGATCGTCCGGATAATATGTTGCCGCGCCGCGCTGTTCTATCATTTTCCATAGTGCGACGCACCTGGGCGTCGCGAAGTGTGGCGTCGTGGGCGTTTGGGGTTACACAATAAGAGCTGTTATTTTAATAATAACGCGTCGAAGGTGAGTCTAATAACAATGAATATTCGAAAACCGCCCCAAACGTCCGCGAGAAGCTGCGGATGCCTTGTGCCAACAACGTTTGTCATTCTTAAAAAAAATATTCAATTAAATTAGCTATTAAGAAACTATTATGTAAGTGTTTTAAATATCAAATCAGTTTAGATTAAAATTTGTTTTTAGTCAACTATTGGAGATAAGCCAGACAGATCCATCATCATTGTGTGTAGTATATACATACAAGCTTCTATTTACTGTTTTTTTTGTAGCGTTCCTACTGACAAAATATGATGAGAAAACTTTTGTTTTACATTAATATATGAAAATTAAGTTGGTATAATTATAACTAAATAGCGGACAACGGAGAAGGTGGGTCTTCTATATGGTAAGAGAACAGCACCGTACATGGATAACCGCGGCACAGTCCTTGGATTCGTTTATTTTGATATATTTATATTGTTTATTTTATATACAGTCTATATTGTCCTTTTTTGTGAACCATTACACTTTTACGTAGATATTATAATCGTAAATATAATGATTTGTAGGTAAATCAATTATTAATCAATTCTCAGTACTACTGTCTGTGAATATTATATGGTACATATCAAGTAATAAAATGATAGCACTAACGTAGTCTGAATAATCCTGAACACAAATTGTCAGTATTATTCAAGCTTACCGAAAATAGCAATTTATAAAGTGAAGCTCATTTTGTGACCACATTGATAACTTATACCGTTACTTGTTTAGCATCGTAACCTATAGTACTTATAGTACTGTATAACGTAATCTATAGTATTATGTATAATAATAAGCCTCGTAACTTAATGGTCTTAAAAAGTATACCAAACGAGAATATTGGCTTCGAATCCCGGTCTGAACAATTATAATTTATTTATAATTTATCGGTCTCTGGAAGGGTTTGATAGTGGCCGGACGGGTGTCGTAATAGTGTCGCACCAATATTGGGGCCGGCTCGTCAGAAAAGATACCCTGTGCTCACAGAATACTTAGCGTGAAATGGTACTTGTATTGCGTTTGGAAGAGTGAGTAAGGATATCGGAGACCCCGTTAAAGTGCCGCTTAAGCGGCGTGAAAACTAGGAAACACAACCAATGATTGTGGGACAGTTATGGATGGGCGGCGGTGTTCATTATCATATGAGTGACCCAACTGCTCCGTTATCCGCCATATAATAAAAAATATGTAAAAAAAATTACAGCAATTTAATTATTTTACTGAATATAAGTTTTTAAATTATACACAGTCCGTTGTTATTTTGGAACTGAAAATGTTTCCCTTTTATGTTTCGCTAATTAGCTGGACTGCAAAACAGTATAGATTATATACTTTTTACAGTGACTCATACGGTTCCATGGTGTAATGGTTAGCACTCTGGACTCTGAATCCAGCGATCCGAGTTCAAATCTCGGTGGAACCTGAGCTTTTTGAATATTTTGTTTTACATAAGTATTTATCAGAAATCGTAGTAATAACGTTGTATTTTCTCAATTGCATTCGTTATTATATTCCTTATTATATATATTAAAACTGTCACCTTATGCAAATTTTATGTAAACATTTATTATAAATAAAGCGATGGACTCAATTAAATAAGCTTTATGTGAAAAACTTAGAATACAAGTTAGCAAAATCACGTGAAATAGGAATAGCGTATTAACTTTTGTAAGGGGCTCTGAGATAAGATGAACTGAACTCAAAACAAAAAAAATAAGTCAAAATTCAGTATTACTAGTTCCATCTAACATAATTAGACTTTTCTGCCTCAATTCTCTGCCTCTGCTTCAATCATTTAAGATTAACTTTCGTAATCTCTTTTACTTAAGTCCATAACTAGAGGGCACCATGGCTATAGTCTAGAGCCGTCTATCACAGTACCTAGCTGCGTTGCCTAGCATCCGTATTAGTGACCAAAGCAAATATACAAACATTGTCAATTCATTGTTGTACTGCGGTGTAAACTAAACTAAAAACTATAAGGATTCCTTTTAAGGACCAATTTCCTATTTAAAAAATGCAAATTCAGAAACTGAAGATTGTCCTGATTGGTCCTTCTGAAGTATGTTGTTTTAAACAGTTATTTGCTATTAAGTTTTAATCATGTGAAATGCAAATGTATATTAAAAATGGTAAAAAACCGAATTGTTTCGGAGGAATCGTACCGTCTTAAGTTGTTCATGTATGACCGGTAGGGGCGCATATTGTAATGTAGTACATATTGTATTTCATGTTACCTACATTTTAGATTATAATATAAATTTATAATTGTATTTCTAATTTTTATAAACAGTAGTAAGCATTTCAATTTAAAATAATATTATCATACATAATATTATAATATTGGCAAATATTGTAGCATGGAATTTATTATATGTCCTACTCAGTTTTGATTGAAATTTCTTTTAGAGTGGTAAGACATTAATAACAAACTTCATATCAGAAGCGGTGAATGTTGAAGAAACACAAGTTCCTCGTCCGACTCGGGGCGTTCGAATCGTTGAGTTTGAGCTTCCAAATGTAAGCGTAAATGATAAGAAATACAAAGTCGACATTGAGCTTTGGGACTGCAGCGGAGATCATAAGTAAGACATCATTATAGAATTATTATTACGATAACTAGTATAAATGAAATAAATTTGAATTTTACTATGTACGTGAAAATATCAACATGGAACATGTAGATATTTCGTTGTAATAATACGAGTGTTGAAAATATCACATTGAAACTATGTCTAATCAGATTATTGAGATAGTATCGCCTGCAATTTACATCCGATATTTACTAATGAATAAAATTGAATTTTAATTTGTTACGTGACTGTTTTAAATAATTTGCTAATTTTAATTAATAATATTAGTGTAGTAATTGTGTTTTAGGATATATTTAAATGTTTAATGAGCGCTTTTAGCGACATAACATAATAACTTATTAAATGACAGATTTGAATCGTGCTGGCCGGCCTTTCGGGTTGGTGTTGGAGGTGTCATACTCGTATGCTCATCTAATACAAATAATGCATCAAGAGAATTGGAACTGTTATATAACTATTTTGTGTCGCAGCCAAAATTATCTACAAAGCAATGTGTTGTGTTCTACAATTGCATCAATGATGGAGATTTAGATAATTTGAATTTGTGTATGTATTTTTAAACTCCATTCGATAGGTAGAAATATTTCTTAGCGCCGTCATAACTCCCAAACATGTGGACAGATGAAGTAGTCGTTGTAGACTGATTTTTCAGTTATTTTAAATTATGTGTTTATATGCCAATGAAGTAATGTAACTTTTTTTGTAGCCTCAACATTCTCCAGAGTTTCCCAAGTTGCAATCAACATGAAAACTAGGAGCGAACGTGTGAAATTAGATTTTATCAATTTTGTTTCATCGATTCTACAATCTATCTCTTAGAACAATTTTAGTTTTTACAAATATTTAATTCGGATAATCATTATGTTCATTACCATAAACATAACACCTATTGTTGTAAATTGCGTAAATCTTTCATGAAAGTTTCACTTGTCCATTCAATAAATAAATAATTGATTATCCATCACATTCAAAAAAATATAATTTTAAAGAAATAAGCTATTTGCTGCATTTCAGTTGTTTTATTTTGGATCAAGTTGTTTATACTTCATTTTAACTATTAACGTTATAAAATGAATGCCATTGTCAGTGAACTGTAACGCTTAATTTTTATTTTTGTTTTACGTATTTATTCCGTAAATATTTCGGTTGCCGTAAGTTATTGTTAGTTTAAAATGCCAGAACACATAAGACAAGTATAAATTGTATATTTTTCAATATAACCAAAATTTTCAACTAATGTAAAAATTTGTGAGGCATTACAACTTCTTGGACCGATTTCGATGAAATTTGTGAACCGATGTAATGTTAGCTGTGACCAGTGAAAAGTTATGAATACAAAATTGTTTACTTGTTGGAGATATTTTTGTTTGGCATGATCATGTCGAATGTTTTGGATTTCACTGTGTAACTTACCCAATTGTGGATGTGGTATAAAATGAGGTGCATATAACTAAAAAACATCCACTTATCATGAACTTTGGAGCATACAACATATCATTCCTGTAAAAAATCATTATTATTCATTGGTGCAGAAATTAATACATTAACAAATTATATAAATAATTTTATTTAAAATCCACTGTACTTTTAGATTTTACAGCTTCCACAAAAAATAATATTACCTACCTTTACAATATAATTATTCAGACATTTTTTTTAAATATTACAATACCATAAAGTATTGCTTTAAATGTTGTAAGTATAACAAAATTTATACTATTTATTATGATTACTGTTAAAATAAAATAATTATCATTTATGCCTTGGATTTTGATTTTAGTTGATTTTACGTAGCCCTTATGAAATCAAAACTTAAAACTCATTTAAACCGTCACGCTCAGTCTTAAAACATTTGGCTCGTATAATGAGTACTTTAAACGAAATAAAATATTTCAACTTAAATTATGCCTTCCTATTATTATATATTTACAATGTAGATAAAATCCGGATTCATAAATAAATATTACATTATTTTTTATTTAAAAAGAGTACCCTAATAGCCTAATTAAATATCACCTCGATCATCTTAGCTATTTCTTGTGGAAGGAAATGTATTAAATACAGTACCTAAACTATATTTACAGATAAAATTATGACATAGTATTACTTATTTTTCCAATTACCACGATCGTTGAAGTTTTTTCGATCTCTCTGGCCACGATTAGAGCCGCCGCGATTCCACCTGTCGTTGCCACGCCCACGATGACCGCCCCGATGAGGAAATCTTTGGAAGTTGTTTTCCTCCATATAGAAGTCGTTGCCTGGACCACTGTAGCCCATGTTGCCAAAGTTATTTGGAGGCCTAAATTTATTATTATTAAAATTATGAGGAATGTTAGGTGCGATTCCTAGGAGGCCGGGTGTGGGCCCCTTACGCGGATCCGACATGGACTGGTTGAAGCCATGCATGTGCCCGACATTCATATTGCCCATGCCGCCACCCATTCCCATCGGTGGACCATTCATTAAATTCATGTTAGACTCCATGACGCCAGGTGGATTCATAGCATTCGCTGCAAATGGAATAGGATTTTGATTGAAGTTCGTCGGCGTTTTTAACAAAGCTTCTTTCTGTTTAGGTAATGTAGAAAATTCGCCATTTTCTCCCAGTGATATTCCTAAATTTGTAAAAATGTTGCAAAGAATAGAATTGCTTTGTATTGAAGCAAAGTCAAATTTCTTTCCGGGCATTATATCTTGATGAAACTGCTTTAACTGTTGTGTCACAGGCGCTAAATGTTGATTTACAAATATTTTTTGTGTAGTACTCAAATCTTTATACCAATTAGAATTTTGTAAAATTGATTGTAAATCTAACGAGTTGGGTTTCGGTTCGTTACTAAGATTTTCAATGGGCTCCTTAGGTTTTCTTCGTGGATCAATGCGCGGACCTGAATTAGTGATGGGAGCTTTGGTAGCTGCTTTTTCAGAATCACTATTCAATTCCTCCGTTGATAATCTAAAGACTTTCCTTAAACGAGGATCGACTAAAGCCTGCGATTTCGAAGTACTATTTTTAATATCTGTATAATCTGGTCTAGGTATAAAAATAGGGACTACTTTGTATTGAATAGGAGGATGACTATTTATAGAACCATTTATTTCAGAAGCCGGAGTGTAATTGGGAATCGCTTTAAAAGGTAAGCCTAATCTTAAATCAATATCACCGCTAGTGTTTTGTCTTAGATCAGTGTCTCCAAAAGTAGGTTTAAACTCGGTTTGTCTAAGGTCCACGTCAATTATTTTACGGTCATCTGTAGCTTCTCCATCAAGGCATTCATAAATAGATGCTTTAATCACTTGTTTCGAAGGAATAAGTTGTTGCGTTTCAATAGCTTTATCTGGTGATCGCTTTGATCTAGGATCACGTGGACTCATGGAATCACTATGATTATTTTGCGATGAGTTTTCATGCATATTATTTTTCATGGTATTCAACAACTTTGTTACTTCTTCACTTATATCAATTTTTGATAAGTCTCCTATCTTATTCAACACACTTGAAGGCTCTATAACATGCGGTGTCGGTATTGGAGGGGACATAAAGCCTTTTTGGGGTGAAGAACTAGGAGATTTCTTTTTAGATCCTTTTTCTTCGTCACTGGAATACCACTTTTCGTCAATAAGCAAATTATTTTCTTCATCGTCATCTGTTGTTGAACGGCGATTTCTTCTAGCAGGATTTTTAAATATCGGATCTGGTTGAAGGAAACGAATGTCTGTATCGCTTTCTAGTCGAACTGCATTTTCATTAGAGCTTGGTGCACTAAATTTTATTTCAGTGTCGGTATAAGGAAGCACTCTGTGATCGACATCTTTCGTTTCAAATTCATTCAAAGATTTTTCATTTTCAAATGTGTCATTAGAAACATCAATATTCTCTTTATCCTTCGATGCAAACTTTAATGCATCTTTGGTGTATTGATCAATATCTATCGTGTCTTTTGTTGCCTGTACATCTTCTTTCAAGGTATTGCTTGGTACATCTTCGTGCAATACCGCTGGTGCTGGTGGTTGAAAGCGCATATCAACATCCTGACCGGGTAAAACAGAAGAAATAGCTAAATTGTTTGGAACAGAAGATGCTGGCGGAACACGTAAATCTAAATCTTTGCTACCAGACGCAACAAACAGAGCTTGTTGGTCTATTAAACCAAGCTTCTGAATACTTATTGTATTTAACTGGATCTCCGTTATTTGTTTTAATGATATTCCAATTCCATTTAATTGTAATACTGTTAGTTGACCAAGCTGATCTAAGTTCTCAATACCTAACTTCTTAAGATCAGAAATCTGTCTAGGTGTTAAAACTCCCGTTAAATTTTTAATACTCAAGACACTGGAGACATTACTATGACTTGGTGATAAATTCACGTTTGGCGTTTCATCGTTTTGCCATCTTGACTGTCTGACTTTTGGTGATATTTTATTTGATCTATCTATACTGACATTAAAATTATTATTCACAGTTTCTAAATTAGTCTGTGGGTTAGGTATGCTAATTTCAAACAGGGATGGTATACGCTTATCTTGTTCTTCTAATTCTTCAGGAAATTGTTGTTTTAGTTTTTGTTGAGTCGTTTGTATTATCTTTAACGCATCTTCACGATTGAGTCTTGGAAAATCACCTAAAATTTCCTTAGGTGCAGATTCGATATGTTTAAGTAAAATATTTTTTAGATTTTCATTGAGTGGTTTACCGTGTGCAAATTTACAATCATCTTTGAATATACATGGAAGCCCGGTGTGGTAATATTTGCAAGGGAAATCCGCATGCATATATAAACATTTATCACGTTTTGCACAGCAGTCCATAAGATAAAATTTACACAGTTCCATTTTACGAGGCGGTTGCATGTCGTGTGAATATATACAATCATCACCTTTATGACACTTACCCTGCATGAAATATAAACATACGCCATCAGAATCTTGTGAATTGTGATTTCCTCTTCGTCTATCACTCTTGTTTTTATTTCGTTCCCGCTGTGTTCTATGCCTACGATGATCTCTTGAATCTTGACTACTGTCCGATTCATAAGATTCTTGATCTTCTTCGTGTAAATCCTCCTCTTCTTGTTGCTTCTGAACAGGTGAAGCGCCTCGAACACACATCATCTCGCTTTCATCCATTTCTTCGGAGAACTCTTGCTTTTTGCGTTTTTTACTTGATCCATCTTTATTTTCATATTTCTTTCTTCTCTTATGTTTACGGCGTTCATCAACGTCCTCTTCAGTGTGTCCATCGGTATCGCCATTTCTGTTCATAGCTTTTCTTATTGCTTTCTCAATATTTCCTGCAAAATCTTCGTCTAAAGAGGTATGATTCTTTCGAGATTTTTTACCTTTATCCTTGTATTTTTGTTCGTTTTTACTCGACTTTGATTTTTTCCTCTTACCTGATTTAGAGTTATAGAAATTTTGTGAGTTGTTGTCATCATGCTGCCCTTCGTCACCTTTAATTGGAACGGCGTCGATATCCTTCTTCTCTTCTGTTATTAATGTCTCCGTAGTTTCTCCATCACTCTCGATTTCACCGTCTTCCAGGTCTGTATTCGATGCTGGCTCCGCCATTTTCAGAGTATAACTGAAATGTTAATAAACATATAATTAATAAATTTTATTTCATCAGCGTTTAAAGCAAAGTTCATTATATTTGTAAATCTAACTTTAATCATATTTTTTATTATGTCCCAGTAGATTACTAAAAAAAATAAGCTAAATTATATTGAATTACAAAAATAAATAAACCAATTAAGAATTAGTTTTAGCTAAAATAACAATATACCTCTTAATAATTTATTAATATACTTTTAAAATTTTAAGCTCATTACCAGGGAATGGCCATCGTGATCTAGATTAACTACATAACATTAACATTTATGAAGATTTTAGGATTAAGAAGTCGAGTTTGCTTACGTCTGACGTGATCTTACAAGTACCTCTTAGTGGAAATACACAAATTAAGCTATAAAAATTTAAGCTAGAATGTTAACTGTATAAAGAAAAGGTGAAACTCAGAAATATTTCTACGACATTGTGAATATTTCCTATATTAGAGAAATAGAATTTACGAAAATGTATCGTGTACATATGTGATGCCTACCTTGTATACCTTGAGCGTTGACAGTGCCTACGTGTAAACAAATTATTTTTTTGTAATTTAATAGTGTTATATAAAATGTAACAGTACCCGAGTAATGTATACAACTATAATTTACTAATAAATTAAGATAAAATTACAAACATTTAATAAATAAAAATTCAACTCTTATTTTTTTATAAGCTGAGCTAAGTTCAAAAAGCCAAGAAATATAAGCAAAAAAGAATATTAGCAATTAGCTATCCTTGTACCTATTACATTATAAACTTTCTGTTTACTTTCAACATGATACATTATGGTAGGTAAATATAATTTACGATTGGAAAACCTAATAAATATATTCTGATATGATATCTAAACAAAGAGATAAAAAAAATAAGATAGCGAGAGATACGCAGTTTCAAAATTATATCTACACATAAACCTTCGTGGGCGACATATTTGTATAACGCGAACAAATTAAAATGTCGCGAGAACTCAAATAACCAAGCCAACTTCTAGGAACTGACGTCATGGTCCAAAGTAGTGCATAATTGGAAATAACGGAATCTTAGCAAGACTATTAAACACAACATGAAACTATGATTGAAAAACGTAAAAAAAAATATTTTTTACGAATACAATCTATAAATGAAATTTTATATTTACTACGTATGTACTATTGTACGATTTTCAAACGTACTAGAAGGAATATTGTATCATAATGCTAAAAATTATTAGTTAAATTGTATATATACTATACTCATAAATATTACAGAATTCTTGTCTGTAACTTTGTTCGATCAGACGACGAAGTTTCATTAAAATACTATACCTAAGAATCGTCGAAACAATTGTCATTGGGAAAATTCTTCTAAGAGTCACTTAATTGTATCGCAGTAAATAATTCGGCATGTATGGACAGACAGGATACAGTGGAGTAACTGTTTGTAGCCACTAGCCACAACTTTCAAATGAATTATTAGAAACAAGCAGATAATATAAGTGGTGGGTGACTGTTCACATTTCACAATGCCTCGGTGTGTGCTAAGCTCTCACCGCTTACGAATATTATAAGATGACGTCAGCTTCTAGAACGGCAAGATATCTTTGTCCTTCCCTTTACGAGGTCACCAGTCGTGAAACGATTACACACACAAACACAGAGATCGGCGTAGTGACTCGCTAAGAGACCGTATAATCCTTCCATTTTAAAAAGGTTAGGTGACATGCACATGACAAATTTACCTAAATGCTAAGGTACCTTCACCAAAAGCTCAATAATTAAGGTAACAGTAAAATTACGTATTGGCTACTAATTAAAATTAATAAGCATGCATCATATAAAAACTACGTAGCATAAAAACTAACATTTCACTTCTCTAAGAGATCCGCCATTTTGTGTTCGAAAGATAAATGTTACAATTATTATTAGCTAATTTTCTATGTCAAAGAAAATAGACCTATACAATTAACTTTGTAGTGTATAAAAGTACTTCACATATGAAAAATAGATATATTGGTTCGAATGAGCACTATGTTAAAAAAATACATAATTGGGGACACGCATTTGTAGAAAATATGGCCTAGCAAGTAATATATAAGTTTAACCAATCTTACATTAATGAACAATTCACTATGTGCGATTACTTATACGCCATGTAAAAAAGATAATCTCATAGCATTGCTGCATATAAAGACGAAACAACGTAATAATGATTTCAATTTCAGTTTCGGGCGTCGACTGCAGCGCAACAATAGCTGAATCCGGAAATATTTAGTTCCACATTTTGCCACAGCCCTAGCAACAGCGGTAGTTTCGCGTCACAGCTGCCAATACAAGCATAAGTTCGAGTCAAAAATTTTACATATATTTTAACAGAATCTGATTTACAGATAATTATACAACAATTTACTTGCTTTATATAAATTTCTTTTTTTAAAAATCTAATTTTTTGTAATATCTAATGTAATAAAATTATATCAGAAATAAGTATCTTTTAGTTGCGGAAGTGACAACTAATGATAACAGATAAAAAATAAATTATTTATAATTTTACAGGTTCACAACTACCGAGTAAACTAGTGCTGTTATAATTTTAGCTAAATAAAATAAATATCCATTATTTGCGCCACTGAAAAGGAAATATTGATATTATATAAAGAAGGTATTAAAGTTAATAAAAATAAGTATCAATCACATATTATAAGGTAAGAAGTCAATCTGACAGTTTACTATGTAATCAGCTACTTAAAAAGTGATTAGTAATTTTAGTGTTATCGATAATTTGTGTCTAAGTACAATCAGCAATTAAAGATATAAATTCAAATTTCAATTCAATTATTTAGCGTAGAATTATTTTACTAGAAAAAAAGTTTAATGTTATATTATTAATGTTTTCCTGGGAGATTTGTGTAACATGAAAATAAATTATTTCAGGTAGGATTTGTTTTTGTTTAACCCTTGAAAGTTAAAAAGTCTAATAATGTCTGAAAATAATAATCCATTCGACGCATTAATTGGAAGTAATGAAGCAAAGTCCGCTTGTGTCAATGAGTATAGTTCGGCATCGATTCCTGTGGAAGTAAGTTCGATAAAAAGCAATGGAAATCATAGCATTCGAACTATCAACAATATCGTAGAAAATGTTTTTCATTTCACGATAAATGCTAACGCTGCTGACCCAAAGTCTGGCAAGCAGCTTGTTTACCTCGAAGAAATAGCTCAGGCCATGAATTGTAACATCTATATAGATTTGGAGACATTAGAGCATGCTTTGTTTGAAAGATTGCTGCTCAGAGATGTTGAGAAGTATGTGATTCCTAAATCTAGCAAAGCTTTTAAAGAACATGTTATACAAACTCTTGTTTTCCCCTACCTTTTTAATTCTATGCAAAATCTTCAAAGCTATGAAAATATAAACGATGAAGCTATAATAAATGGAATCAAAAGGATGAAAGAGCTTATATTTAGAAATGCTGTAACAGCTCTTAAGCAACCTGCATTATTTGAAGAGCAAGACTTTTCAAATCAACTTTTTGAACTACTACAGCATGTTGATCCTCAAAGTCACATATTCTTTATTGATTTGGTTAAATCTTTTACTGCTGGAGGTAAGTTGTTATTTTTAAAAATTGTAACCACATAGAAGTGTAACTCAAACTATTGTAGTTATTAATAATATTGTAAATGATTTCTCTTAATTATTATAACATTTTTTATGCTAGTGTTAAGGCCCCATGTGTCTAAATGCTCCATACAAGGGGTAATCAAAATTATTTTATAGATTATGGCAAATATATATTTAGTTTATATTTGTATTGACTGATGAAGCACTTTTTAAATGCGGTACAAATATATGTTATTTATTTAAGGCTGATAAACATATGAGCATACAATATTGTGATCGATGTGGAGGCGCCTCAGAAGTACTTTGGTTGGATATGACTTCAGCATCACGATTATTGTATTCTTGATGGTGTTTCTTCATTGAAAGAAAACACCAAAAGTACTTCTATCTTTGTTTATTGGTAATACAGCGTAATGACTTCCCAAAGAGCTGCTTCACTTATAACAGCTCAAGCTAGACTCACTTGAAGAGGGCCAAGGAGAAGTATTTATAGACATCGTTACAGAACGGACGAACAACGCCGAGTTGTCGCAGTTATTTGAATGCTGCTTTTGTGCCGATATATATTTAACAGGTTTTATTAAATAATTAAAAAAAAACAATATTTCAGGTGATGCAGAATCTCAAAATCAGTTAAGGAATGCTATGATTCCTGTTTTAGACAAAATACACACTGAGCTGAAATCAGTTAATTTAATAGACTTACCTATTTATGTCTTGCCATCTATTAGTTTATTTGCAAGTAAGTTTTGTATATAATCTATGAATAAAGTTTTGTAGTATATTGGAAAATATTAATTTGATATGGAATCTATCTAATATATATCTCAGTTTTTTTATGTAGCAGACAACAAAGCAGGTGTATCTCCTATATGATAAGAGAATACTGCCACCCATGGACAACCTTTCCACGGCTTTGTACACCACTTAAGCGGTATTTTTAAAGGCCTCCGATATCCTCATTCGCGTTTCAACTATAACTACTATTTCACACTGAGTATTATAGGAGTCCATGATATCATTTCAGACCAGCCAGTCCAATTAGAGTATTGATTTATCAAGACTTCCACCTTATTATTCATATAACGAAATTATAATATCTATCCATATATACATATAGGTTAAAGTTGTTTATTATGCAATAATTCACCTTATATACTACTTCTAATATCTACTAAGTTTATTTATACACTATTTGATATATTACATAATGAATTATTACACTTTGCAGATAGTCCAAGCTTAGCATCAATTTTACTAGAGGTTTGTGAGCCACAAGAGGAATCTATTGGAATCAATTACCAAAATACTATAATTGGTGCTTTACTTGCTTTATCTCCACTACCAAAATCACCATCAGCACCTCATGCATTCTTTGATAATCCCTATGATCAGGTAAATTAAAAAACATATTTGCAGAATTTTTTCTTTTGTACCACTAATTACTTTATAATGGTTATGTGTGTCAAGTTTTATTTTTATCCACATCTGCTATTTAAGACCTTTAATATTGTTTTAAAATTTCAGACTTCTATTGCAATGACTGAGACATCACTTTGGAATGCCACTTCACACCTTGTGAACAACATGCACAGGATGTTCTTAACAATGTTGAAGTCTGGCCCTGCCATTAAAAATCGGTTATTAAAATGGATTGGAAAATGTCTAAAAAATAATGTAACTAGAGGCAAATTGTGGAGTATTCAGGTATATCTTGTAAAACAGTACTTAAAATATTCAAATACATTCTTGGAAATAAATAATTTCTTTTAGAATAATAATAAAGTATTTTTAACAATTAATATGTAATAAAAATTAAATATTGCTATTATTTCATATAAAAATTGTAGCTTCTTAACTGTGAATATTTTTCTAGTAAAATTTATAGTATATATAATGTAATTATAATATAGCATATAGATACGAATCAAAATTGCAATATTTTTAGGGGGGTGATTTAAATCCTGCCACATTAAGTTGTGTGTCTGATGGTTTTATGCTGAATTTAGGTGCAGTTTTATTACAACTATGTCAGCCATTTTGCGCTTCTGCAAATGATCCAAAGTCACTAAAGATTGATCCAACATATGGTGCGGTGCTGGTTAGTGTTTATTGACATTTTAATCCTATATTTACGCTTTTAAGTTTTTTTTCTCTTAAATAAGACTGTTTTTTTTTATCTAGCATATACGAAGCCTAAATGTCAACACTTGAAAAGATATCATTATATTATTTTATTAGAAAATTATTTTAGGAATTATTAATTTATATTGTACACATAATTGTTAATTTATAAGACCGGAAGTAAGGGCTTTTAACAAATTTTTATTGATTATATGTATAAAGAAACAGAATTGAGCTTTTATTTTCTTGAAAAAACTAGAAATTACATTATGTATTACATATGTACATATTTATATTATATACAGACTATATTATGTCAATAATCCATCACAAATAATAATTGAATTTAAAATAAAAAATATTATAATAATATGGATGTAAACACTAAATATTCATTCATCATCATCAGCCATTCAAGTCCACTGCTGGACATAGGCCTCCCCCAAAGACACCCACCCGCTGCTATCTCGAGCGATCTGGATCCAGCGGTTGCCCGCGACCTTCGTTAGATCGTCTTTCCATCGTATGGCGGCACGTCCCACTTTGCGTTTTCCGGTACGCGGTCGCCACTCGAGAACCTTTCTTCCCCATCGGTTGTCTGATCGTCGAGCGATGTGGCCAGCCCATTGCCACTTCAACTTACTAATACGGCGGGCAATGTCGGTTACTTTGGTTCGGC
>DWCF01005154.1:0-14833 GCA_018230265.1 Delias oraia
TCAATTTATACGCTTCTACAATAGGAATAATTCTACAAGCCGTCAAAATGTTTCAGTAAATAAAATTAAGAAAATTATTCAGGTTTTTGTTAATGTAGATAAAGGTAGTATAAGAGACTTTATTGATGACGCTATGCCTTGGGAATACAGCGATCGCTACAAGCATTTTTAGGAAAACTGTTAAAATAAATTAAATGACTTAAATGACTTTGTTTTACTCAAGTCAAGTTGTTCTTCTCAAGTCTGGGCAGGCTTGGAACCGATAGTAGTCAATGATGTTCAAAAGTGATTGTAAAATCCTGATTGAAAAATAAAGTTTTTTTTTAATTTTTTTATTTAGTGTTATTACCTTATGAACGCTTGTCTTATTTAAATTAAACACTTGTCCCGCACTGGCAGCTGCTATCTGTTGATACACCTTGTATGTTGGCATTTGGAGATCATTGCAATGCCCCGTTAATACAAATACAACCTGAATCATATACAATATATTAGTAAATAAGATGGGTTACAAGTATGAGTATACCCGTGGGATAGCCATGCTGAAGCATATGCTGACGCACTGATTGGGCCGGCTCGTCCGAAGTGATACCACGGGCTTTCATAATGATCAACGTGAAATGGTACTTGTACTGTGTTTCGCAGAGGGAGTGAGGATATCGGAGGCCTTTAAGTGCCGCCTAAGCGGCGTAAAAAGCCGGCAACATAACCAATGCGTGGACTTTGGTGCGGTTGTTCATGGGCGGCAGTGTTTTCTATAGGAGACCCATTTGCTCTGTTGTCCGCTATACTATAAAAGAAATAGGGCGTGCCTGCATAGATTTCAATAGAAGCTTTAATGGGGGTGCAAGAGAGAACGAATTGCCTAGACGGACACGATTTGATCCCATTCTAATACCATTTCCGCGTCGCCCGATTTTCTCACTATTACATTTACGGCCACAATTCTTAACCAGCGATTCGATAAATATATATACTTTTATATAATTTTGTAATTGATGTTAGGAGTGCCTTTCCTTACTTAACATTAAAACATTTAATTTTAACTAAGGAAAGATTACATTTTTAATTTTACGTAAGTACGCAAAAAATTGCAATTGAAAATAAAATTTAAAAAAAAAGTTTATATGGCACAGTGAACAACGGAACAGGTGGGTTTCCTATATGGTAACGGAACACCGCCGCCCATGGACAACCGCGCCATAGTCCGCGCATTTGTTGTGTTGACGGCTTTATTGACGCCGCCGAACTCCTCACTCACTCAGCGAAACACAGTACAAAGGTACAAATATAGTACGAGGGTAAGTACAAGAGTATATATTAAATTTACGTGTATTTAATTATTTTTAACGGAAAGTATTTTTGTTTTCAAATAGTGAGTTAAGGATTTTGATATCTTTTATAAACTTTTTGTGAGATATATTTATTCAAAATTGAAATAAAAACGGATTTGAAAAATATTTTCTTCCCAGGATAAATTTGATTCCACTTAAATCAGAACCATTCAACCTACCTGACTCTGTTTCCTCTGTACAGCATCCAAAACCTTTCCGACTAATTCATGGTCGTATGCCGTCGCGTCAGTGAACACATAGAGATAGGACTGCGGCCGACTAACATTCAAAGCTAGTTGAATACCACCCAAAGACATCTCCGGACAGTCACCACCGCCATGTACGCGAATCTTTTGCAATGCTGCCTTGAATACTTCTTTGTCCTTTGTTACTGTTGCTGGTCCAACGGCTTAAAATAAATGGTAACTAATATTTTACTTATAAAAATTAAACTAAAAGTACTTATGATTGCTTTTTTAGCGGACAACGAAGCAGGTGGGTCTCATATAAGGTAAGAGAACACCGCCGTCCATAATCATTGAAAACCGCGCCACAGTCCGCGCATTGATTATATTGCTGGATTTTTACGCCACTTAAGGCGCATTTCTAGGAGCTTCCGATATCCTCACTCACTCAGCGAGGCACAATACAAGTACCATTTCACGTTGAATATTCTGTGAGTCCGTGGTATCACTTAGGACGAGCCGGCCCAATAAGTGCCTCAGCATAGCTTTCCCACGGGTGACTGCTTGCTTATATATATCGGACCTCACATATATTTAATTGCATACTACGGAAGAGTTTGTCGATTATACAGTTTCTAAAGATACTAATAATTAGTTCAGGCTCTTTCATGGCTTATATATACATAGAAACTTTGATGTAGATATTTTTGGCCCTGACCTATAAGTGCGTCCACAACATTTATATACAGATTGCAATATACTATCTTGACTTGTTGAGATAACGCCACTAATACTGTTATTAAAAACGACAAATAAAATCTTATGTTAGAACGAACAGCTTTCTAACAAAAATAAAATGCTCAAAGTAGTTACGTTGCGTAGACATTAAGAACTTATTCATAAATCCTCATTTATTAGGGAAAAAAAACAAATAATTTGCGTGAAATTTCCTATGACAGTAATAATTAACGAATATGTATCATAATTATTTTTTCTTATTATTGTATGTAACATACATTACCGCGAAGAGTTGGCGACATATAATAGATTACTATAGTTTATGCTTTGAGCGTTTTGGTGAAAAATACTGTCTTATCTTTGAAACATTGATGAAAAATTGAGAACACTTCTGGCGTTGTCACGGTATAGCAATAGCACGGATTAGGGTGGACACGCAAGCCGGGCCATCGGCAATGAGTGTTAAAAGAACATAAGAAAATATGTACATACTTGGATCGTGAAATGGCACGAAAACAAAATCATCAATAACATTGCCTTCTTCCAACGCAGTTCTCAATATCATTTCGGCGCCAGCTTTAAGCTGCCTTAAATCATTAGACATCGACCAAGTTGTATCAAAAACGAACACTAAACTGCCTTTTCCATTTTCAGTTTCACACAGTACAAACGATTTTGTTATTAATATTAAGCAAACAAAGATCAGATACATGATATTTGTGTGAAATTTGTACTCTTAATGAGTAAAGTGTTTTGATATGACTGACCTGTGACCATATAATCAATGTGGGTTAGGAGTGCTCTATTAGATATACTAAATCTGCATATTTAAGAGAAAAGAAGCTAGCTTCTTATTTTTTTTTGTTTTCGCGATACCATATGGATTTTTGCTAAAATTACTCAATTTCATCAAAATAGATTCATTGTTTACATATATATATATATAATCAATATATCTGTACAGTAATAATACATACGAAAGGATGAGAATAAGAAACATCTAAAAATAAAATCTTTATTTAAATTCACACTCTCTAAAAAGATGTCTTACAAAAAACAAGATTTAGGTTTCCTAAGAAATTTTCTTAACATTTCATCTATTAAAAATTACTCAAAAATTTCATTAAATTCAAATATAATTTAATTGAGTAATTGTTAAAATTGCATAGGTCGTATAATATTTTTCATTGTTTTATAATAATTGTCAAGTAAACATAATTACTTCAGGAAACACAGGCAATTGTGTAAGAGGCTTGCGTTTTTAAAACTGGTCACAAAATTATATTTTAGTTAAAAGCTCGTTTAATATATTTCGAATGTTTTAAAAATTCATACGATAATATATACTTGAAGACAGGACAATGCTAGAATAGACTAGCTGATAATTCCATACAAACTAAGCGCTTGTTAATTTGTATCCCATCGAAAAATAAACGAGCTTTAAACTATTATCATAATAAGTGTCTTTCAAAATTTGAGCAAGACTATGATAAACTTATCCTACTTACATCAAAAATTATTGCAATTCAATTGTAATAAACAATATTTATTAAGAACAAAACCCGAATCTAATTTTGATATTTCGCTGAGCAAATCGAATAACTTCGAGGTTCCTTTTTATATTAACTTTCACTATATATTATTATTAAAATTGTTCTATTCGAATTTTTACTAATTACTTGCTCCACCCCAATATATGATTAGGCAAGTTCTATAAGATGTGCTAATAAAAGCACGATCATAATTACAAAATAAATAATGTACATATACATATGTTAAAATAAGAAAAAAATAAAATCGGAAGTATTACGATTTACAAAGCTTAATATAAAAAAATCTTGTGAAATATCGGTGGTCATCTCATAGTAACCTTAGGAGTATGTAAAGCAATCTATAGTACGTAATTATATAATCTATTTATATACTAAACAATGCTTTGGCAAGTATATAAATTATAATTTACAACCTGTTAAGTCATGGATATAAAGGATTTTTTTGTATACATGTCTGTACTTGAAATTGCAAATTGAAAAAATTACAATAAAATCAATCATCAATACAATAAACCTTTAAATAACTAGTGTACGAAAAAGGGTTTAGTATAATTCAAAAATATTACATTTGTGTGCACATATATCAAATTAAAATCAAGTACAGAAGAAATAATCATCAAAGCTATATTTGTACCAAATTGCGTTAAAAGTTGTAACATAAAAATCATTATAAATACATAAAATTATTTTAATCTTCAAATACGCTAAAACTACAAAATTAAATCGAAAGATCAAACCACTAACCTTACAATTACGAAAATATAATACCGAAGTGATATTTAAGAAAGCTTTTGTAAAGCAAACAAAATGCAATTAGGCAAACGTCAAATGCAATGAAAAATCTAGAGATTTGCGCCATAGAAAAAGACTGCACAATTCAAATGTGAAATTTATATGTAGATTTGTTAAAATATGTGAAAAAATTTAGCACAATACAAGCCCGTATGTTGTATAATCATGTTAGGTAGACCTTTCCAAACCCATAGAGATTCGTATTACAAAATTTACTGCAAGCTACAAAATATTAACAGCATTCGAGAGCTTTTACAGAAGTTTTTTGTCAATAGTTACAACCAACATTATTTTAACGCAACCAATCGTTACAATAGTAACATAGGTACGTCAATTGCCATGTACAACAATAAGTTACTCTGAGTGGCTTTTTTAATTGCATAGCAGGCAATGGAGCTAGCAAGTCTCCTTTGTGGTAAGAGATCACCAACTGCCATGGACAGCAATGGGAGCTTAGGTTGTGTTGCCGGATTTTTACGCCAAAAACAGTAGTACCAAATACTGTTTCACGCTGGTATTCTGTGAGCCTTTGATATCATGTTGAACAAATGGTTCTGCCACGCGTAAGATAGTGTTAAGGTACTCGCCCAGCCACTGTCAAGCCTTTCCAAAGACCGAATAATGTAAATTTTATTCAGACCAGGGATTGAACCCAGTACCCTTGACTTTATGATAGCTTACAAGACTGCTCGTCCACGGGGTTCTTAAAATTATTTGGAATAACCATAGACAAAAACCTGACCTAAACACCAAAACAAAAACCTACCTGGAGCTAATTTCAGTAGATGTACGAGTATTGTCAATTTTTAACTTGAGTTGCATTTTGCAATACGAACGTTAATCGCCTTTATAAATCTACAGCTTAATATTTCTATTAAAAATATATTTTTTTCTAACTACACATTCAAATCGCCAATTCTTAACTAAACGATCTTAAAAATATGTTAACATTTTTAAGACACGACGAAAGTTACAAAATCTGGGTGACAATAATCTCTACTTGTGCGAAATTCATATAAATTAGGGGTAATTGAAAAATTTTGAACTTAAGTACAGTTAGAAAATTACAAATTCGTTCGGCAATGGGGTCGGTAAAGAAACGGTTTATTAAATCATTTCTATGCTAAGCCTTCCACAATATACTATGGCAATAGAAACTTATAAGGTAATTCAAATTTCATATAATCGTATGTTATACCTGTTGCGTGCTGACCGTACGACGTTCAACACGCTCAAACACGAGAACACTTTTGCCGACTTCGCCTTCTGGGAACTGAAAAAATAATATATTTAAGAAAGTATATTCAATCTATATAATAACCTGTTTTGTGAAATTTATTACGTTTGAAAAGTATATTTTTAAAATTTTATTTTAATAATAATTCTTTTTTGATTATAAATATAATACTGTGAAATTTTAATAGATTTGTTACAATGTTATATCAAAAACCATTCACTGTTACAAAACCTTTTTATTTTTTATATATTATATAGCGGACAACGGAGCAGGTGGGTCTCCTATATGCTAAGAGAACACTGCCACCTATGAACAACCGCGCCTCATTCCGCACATTAGTTGCGTTGCCGCCTTTTTTACGCAACTTAAACGGCAATTTTAAGGGCCTCTGATATCCCCACTCAGCGGAACGCAGTACAAGTACTAAAGCTAAGTAAAGCTTTCAAGCTAAGTAATCTTCACAGATTACTTAGCTTGAAACGGCTCACGCCCGTGGTATCATTTCAAACGATCTGGCCCAATTAGTGCGTCAGCGTATGCTTCAGCATGGCTCTCCTTAAAAGGCATTGTTTTTATCTAGAGAAGAAAATGTAAAAATTAATTCTATTCATATAAATGAACGTCCAACAACATACCTGCGTGTGAGGCACTTCATGTAATAGTTGATATTTATCCTTTAACAGCGATTCAACGCGGCCTTTTAATATGTCAAAGATAACAACATGTGTGGGGGGTTGCTTTGCGGAGTATTCCTTAGTCCACCACGCCTGAGGGTTGTTGAAAAATGCTTCTGCTTCATCTATCTTGCCCGCTTGTGGCGGAGAACAGTCGAGATACCGGGTGGAAACGTTAGAGTGTAGGTGGCTGTGGATATCAAATAAATAAACCACAATGTATATATATACTGAGAAATAGGATTTTTTAATGTTATAGCGGACAACAGAGTAGGTGGGTCTTCTATATTGTAAGAGAATACCGTCGCCCATGGACAACCACGCATTGGTTGTATTTTCGGATTTTTACGCCGATTTAAGCTTTTTTAACCCCCTTCGATATCCTCACTCACTCAGCAAAACTACAACTACCATTTCACGCTGGGTATTTTATGTGCCCGTGGTATCGCTTCGAACGAGTGGGTTCAATTAGTGCGATAGATAGCATATGCTTCAGCATGGCTCACCCACGAGTGCGACAGTATTAACTTATTCGCCTGGAAAATTTGAAGCCGTTCCAGAAACCGAATAAATTATAATTGTCCGGATTCGAACCCGATACCTATCAAGTCATGGTAGAATTATAAAATCACTTAGCTACGAGGCACTCAAAAACCTTAAAATTGACAAAGAATGAATATAAAACTCAATTGCGTTAGGTATAATGGTAAAAATAATTGTAAGGCCCTATTTAGGCTTAAGCCACCTTTTGTCGTCCTTGGCCGACATATTCTGAACCACTGGCTAGTGTGAACAACTCATATGTGGAGGGACAAAGTAGCAGAGGCAAACTACGTGAATATCGGACGACATATCTCCGGGATATGACCCCTAGTGAAAACGTGGCTTTATGATTGGTTCTAAGTTTAAAAAATTAGGTATAGAATACAGAGTGGTACAAAACATTTCGTACAAAATGTTTACCTGTACAATGGTGTAGAGTGACACGGCATCATGAATAATATAGATGTCCTGTTATGATTAATCGCTTCTCGGAGTAATGGCATAACTTGTACAGTGCCGGCTTGATGAATTGAGCCGAAGTATAGGGCCGGAGCAGCATTACCTAATAATAAAACCGCGGCGAGAGTATTTAACTGCCATCTGAAATTTAATTTTATCAATATTTATTGAATTCGTCTTGAATAAGTTATTACTATCATGAAATTATGGCAAATAGTATTATGTATAAAATATAAGAAAATTAAGAGGATACATTACCTTTTGGCTTTTCTACTCCATGGTACGACAACATCTTGAGCAAGATACAACAGTATTGGAAGCAAAGGCATTACAAATCTGAACTCCTTGTGGGCAATACAACTGAAACAACATATTATTAAACTATTTAAAAAATAATCAATATTTTACTATATATATTATTATTATATATTTTATATAAAATATAAGGAAATATAATATTTTAGCATTTTGTGTTAATGGTAGTCGGAATATTTTTTTTATAAGATGAACAAGACGATAGGAACCTAGCATTACCTATGTAGTCCCAGATGTACAGCAGCAGCCGCTAACAATACAATGCTGATTTTATTCTCTTTGGGTCTTTTAAGTACTGATACAATACCCCATAATACTAAAGGTAATGTAACTCCCAAAACTGCTGGCAAACCTTGAGTTAAATACCAGTGCCTGAAAAATTGTGGATCTTATTAAATTCATTAGTAATTAAGAACTATATATGTTTACATTCTCTATGGGCAACAACAAATCAAAAAATTGTTCATCAAAAATACGCACTCGCGGCTCTGCAAGGGTTGAGGGTGTCCATGGGCAGAAAAGACAGCTTACCCTAGGTGAGCTTCCTGCTCGTTTGCAACGGATTGTTTATAATATCATATATAATTGTGTGATAATTTCTATAAAAATATATAATTGTTTTAAAATTACCATGGATGTGTGCCATAGAAGGATCCAATGTCATGCAAAACATTATACTTGAAAAATTCCCATGGTGTTATGATTAACCTTCCATATATATATGTGTCTAGAGCCACAAGGCTTCCACCAGCTATCAAACTGAAATGTATTACTTCAACATTAAAATTTAGATATAAATGATTTCATAATAAAAAATATTTCTATTATTTCTATGAGCTCTCCATATTTTTGGCCATAACAATTTAATCTATTTTCCAAACTGTAAGGTATAATTTTATACTATTTAAATATGGAATAATCTATGCTGGTTTTGTGATACTTCAACTTTATGCAAGTATGAGTTGAGCCCATTTTGAGTTTTGAACCCGTTAGAAACACGACCTTTTTCTGAAATGCTAAAATTATGTATATAAAAGTAACTAATATAATAAATAGTAACAGGAAAATAAACACAAACCTTATCGGCAAATATTGTTTGAAGATTAGGTATTTTCCCTGGTTTGTGGTCAACAAGTTGTAGATGCCAAGGACAAGCCACAATGGAGAAGATGTTGGTCGTACAAACACAGATAAAACAGCTAGCCATATCCATCTATTATCCTCTGAAAATTATTAGATAATATATTTGTTTTCCTTAAAGTGTGTACACCTTGTGTGTTTATAAGTCTTGAGACCAATATTTAACATTTATTCTCTTTCAAGCTAATTTTTTTTTAAATCTGATAATTATAAGATCTTAGAATGATTTATTCCAATTTGAAGACAATTTGATATTGTTTCTAATTTTGTTAGGAAAGTTTTATATGATAGACATAAAACAATTTATGTTATGTTTTTGTTCAGAAATATTTACATCTTACCTTTGTCATAATGGGCTAATTTTCCTGCTTTGAATGGGAAGATAGATAAGGCGATAGCAATTAAAGCTGTCTCAAGAGTCTGAAGTAATGTTCGGCTGGCAGTATAGAACCAGAACCATGATGTGACAATTAAGAAAAGTGCCCATTTCCTATTGTTTGTCCATTTATAGAAACAAAAGTCTGCAATGGCACTAAAAATAGCTTGAATAACTCGTGGTGCAATTGCCTATAAAATAAATTTTAATTTTAAATGAGTTAAATATTATTTTTATGATAAAAATTTTATTAAAATTACTAACCACAACTTCAGGGTAATCCAAAGATGTAATCTTTAAAACAGCATAAAACACAGATACTATGCTTGGATAAAGGTAGCTTCGAATGCCCCTCTGCCATTCCCAAGTCAATACACCATAACCAAAAACTTGGTTATGTGCTACCTCTAAAGTTTGCCAATATTCATCTGGGACATACCACGTTTGAACTAGGAATACTGACACAATTCTCACGAATAATAATAGTGAGAATACTTGAAGCGGCCTAAGGCCCTTAGCCAAAGCCATTCTCCCGCCTAAAAGAGGTTACACCATATTAGCTATAAATAGACATTCGAATCCCTAGGATACCAGACGTACAATAATTAATAGAAATAATAAGAGTTTTATATAAATAACTAAGATAGCCTATAGTTTATAAATAGACGCTATCTGATAAAAAAGTTATCCTAGCCAAGCATCGCGTCTTTTATATCAATATAAAGTTGAATGAATAATTACAAGTTTCATAAATAAAAAGGTGTTTCTGAAATAAATAAACTTTATAGAATATTTTTTTTTGTATATACCGATTGTAAATATAAAAAAAGGGATTTTGTAGATATTTATCAACACTAACCTCAACAACAAATTCCAAAAACCCGTTGCAGTAGTGAGGTGCTTTAGTGTTCTTCTCAGCTTTTAGAATTCTGTGGAGAATATTATTCAATAAATGTATTTGAATTTTTAAGCTGAAATCGAGTCTTAGAACTTTTAATTGTATAAATGAATAATTCAAACAGTGATTTGGACACATCATTATTGACTATCAACGGAGTGTGGACAGTGTTCATTATAGTTTCGATTTTAAAGGCTTATTTAAGATTAGACTTTTTTAAATTAGTTTATTACATCGTAAGAATGATAATGTTCCAAATAAATAATAAGAAATACATTTATTTTAACTATAATAATTAACATTTTATTATCCTCAGGTTTGAGTTTTTTTACAGTTTATAAACTTAAAACCCAAAACAAAAGTAAAACAAAAGAAAAAGGACATTCATCATTGTTGCAGTGGACCCTTTAAAAGATACAATAAGAAAAATATTTTCATTAAAAAAAGTAATAATGATTTGTATAAAAAACAAATTTAAATTATAGTTGAGGCTTCATTTCATCGAATAATATCACAGCACTTAATTACGTTCCATTTACTCCTATTTTTTACATTTAACAACGTATACGTTGAACAAAAAATGAATGAAAAATTAAGAATAAAAGGTTTTGGTTCTTTAACATTTATAATACTAATGTTTTTAATAATTATAAGTTTAAACAAAATTATCATTTATAATTTTGTAAAACAATAATCTTGAGGGTTGACAAAGTTCACTAAACAGTAAAGGAACGTGAATTTACAAATGTTGATTTCCCATTGAAAAAAGAGTATCATTGACATTCGTAGAAATAAGAATTTAAAATGCAGTAGCGTTTGTAAAAATGGGTAAGTCTTTCAATGGACTGGAACTACATAATATTATAATATTTTAAATTAATTATTATTATATTTAGAAACTTCTAAAGACGAAATATTGGATCTATCGAGGCGTGGGCTTAAGAAAATAGAGAAAGCACCCGCGGAGGAAGCAAAGACGATTATTAGTTTAATTCTAGACCAAAACGAATTGCAACGCTTGGATAATCTCGATACTTACAGCCGGGTCGAAAATGTATGTCTTTTATTACTTATAATATGTAAGGACTACATGTTTAGTTTCAGAATCCTAATTATTATGAAAATATTAGCTTGATTCTTTAACTTATGAAGAATGGAATAAAATAATTAATAAGATAATAAGAAAGTTTTATTATATTAATCAGTTTTTTTGTACTATCATTATCTTTTGTTAATATTTTTGCATATTTTATAGCTCTCAATATGCAACAATTTTTTACTACGGATGCATGGAGTATCTCGATTGACGAATATCAGGGTCCTCTCACTGAACAATAATGGAATCTTACAAATAGAGGGGTTAAAAGACATGATATATTTAAAGGTCTTAAAGTTGGCTGGTAAGAGTGACTTATATTAGTATTATAACAATTAATACATAATATATAATAATTATATTAAATACATTAGTTATAGTATTGTTAGTTATACGTAACTTGAGCTTTTCATGCAATATAATTTTTTGTGTAGTGATAACATAATTTGTAATAACTAGTAGTTTACATAATGTTATTCAGTAGCTATCTTTATATTACAGGTAATAATATAAAATCTATAGAACATTTGAACAATAATATGCATTTAGAACATCTGGATCTGTCAAATAATCAAATATCATTTATAGCTGACATTTCTTATATGAAGCATTTGAAGGTAGGTTTTAAATATATTCTGGTATTTCGTGCACACACTATCTTGAAAACAATTCATCTACTCATTACTTCACTTTAGAATACATTTTTTAGTTTGGTAGGCACAAAAAGTTTGGCTCTTGGGATTTTCTATTACTGAATTTGATATTTTAAATTATTTCAAATAATAAAACAATCATTTAATTTTAAGTTTTTAGTTAAATAGTATAGCGGGCAAGAAAACATCGCCGCCCATAGACAAGCGCGCCCCCGTCCATTTCGGACGAGCTGGCCTAATCAGTGCTTCAGCATGGCTCTTCCACGGGTGCGCCAGTATTAAGACAGTCGCCTGGCCACTGTCAAGCCCTTCCAGAGACCGAATAAATCATAAATTAAATTATAATTATCTGGACCGGGATTCGACCCAATACCTCTCGCTTCATGGGTCATTTTTAAAACCATTAACCTACGAGGCTTTCGAAGTTAAATGAAGAGTACATTTATTGCTATTTTCTGTATCATTGATATAATTTGTTTCAGCATTTAAATCTAGAACGTAATCGTATAATGGATTTACGTCAATGTGATAGATATCTTCCATCCCAGTTAGCTCATTTGGGTTTAGCACATAACAATATACCCGACTTAAATGAGGTGTCTTACTTAGTACATTTAACTGAACTCGACAGCTTTACAATCCAGGGAAACCCTTGTGTAGCCATGGCAGGAAAAGACAAATTGTATCCTTTTGAGCTACAAAAATCCAAATTTGAAATATTCAATATCAACATATACAGATTAATTCTTTTTATATCATGTAATGAAAGATCAAACACATTATAATTTCTTAATAGAAACACATTTGTATTCAATTGATTCACTTTATTTAAATTTATTCACTTCAAGAATGATGTATTGAATAGATAAAGATTACAATCTTTTAAGGATGATATCCTTACAAGGTTTGTAGCCTATAATCAATAAACTTAATTGTAAATAAGTCATTTTTATATCATTTGTGGCAAACAAGCAGGAGCCTCAACTATGCATCAAACTATGCTCAACTGCCCATGGACGCCCACAGCCCTTGCAGAGCCGCTGGTGCGTGCTGGCCTTTAAGGAAGGTGTACGCTCTTTTCTTGAAGGTCTCCATATTTTAGCCTATATTATATGTAAACTTAACATTTCTTTGTCCTTATCGCAAATCAGAGGTTTTGATTATCGGCCTTTTGTCTTAAACTGGATATTAAGTGTCAAATCTATTGACGGCTTCATTGTCAGTGCTATTGAAAGGTAAAGTTATTTCTATTGTTAGCACTCCCTGGAACGGGTTTTTATTAGTTTTAAATATTTGTTAACTACGGATTTTGGTATATCTTTCCGATATATCTGGTGGCATTGACTCGAAGCAATTTTTAAATTTATATTTTTTACGAATAATATATATTTTTTTGTTTAAGCCTTTTTAATTGAGTGGGATCTGGATAACTCGAATGTTAATGGAGATGCTAAAAAGTTAGAGTTTTCGATTTAACAATAATTTCAAGATACTTAGATTTTTGCTAAAACTTTGACTTATAAAGGTGCGGTGCATAAGAATATTTTTCGACTTGTGGAGTTAAAGTTAAAAAATAATTTGGCATAGATTTATTTATAAAAGTTTAAATGCAATATAAAAACCTAAACGGATCTCGGCCTTGGGTGGGACACGATCACCACGACATAATCACAACAAGATCCGTTTTAAAAGATAGATTTCTCAAATTTGAACCAGACATTCCTTTTGAGTTTTATTGCTATGATTTCGGAAAAATAAAATCCCACAATATTTTACTAACTACGATTTCCGGTGTCTCATTTTGGAAATTCGAGTTACTGACATTATCATCAATTGCCTCCTAGGGAAATAACATTTTATTAGAAATACTAATTAATTGGAGATACCGCGTATTTAGGAGTTCAGCGGAAGGAAATAGTTTTTTTTTCTTCGTCTAAACGTGTTTCGAGTTGTCGAGATTCTACTGAATATATAATTGAGATTTGATACAGTATTTCAATAATTGTAAAAAATATCAAGATTTTTGGTGGTAACAATCGATTCTCCCGAATTTATAGCTTAAAAGCTGAGTGGCTGTACAGCCAAGGGAAGGGACGTTACTACCACGCCGGCCAACATTGTGAGTTGTGTGAATACCTCGCGTCTACTTGCCCGCTTACGGCCGATGCCTTGGAGACTGAGGACCAAAGAAAACTAAGACTTGTACTAAGTAAAGTAAGGATAAATTCACATTGGATGTTGCAGTAATTGCTATTTATTTAAATATGTATGTATATATATAATATATGTATGTAATATGTAGAGGAGCAATAGTTGTTTTATTGTGTCCTAAGTCTTTTAGTGAGTGAAGATTAGATTGGCATAAATTGACTATATAATTATCTAGAGTTTGGGTTACTATAACATCGTTCATAATATTTCAGTAAATAATTTTGAGAAAATTGTTACGAAACGTTTGTGTAGCAAAGGCTGTATAAGATATTATAGAATAAGAGGCAGTTTCAAAAAAATATTGAAAATTGTTAGAGTAAAATTAAAAGGCGTAAACAGTTTACAGAGTTTGCTTCGCCGGTTCTTCTCAGGTTTGGGCAAGCTTGGAACCGGTGCCAGAATCAATAACGTTCAAAAGTGATTGCAAATCCTAATTAAAAATAAAGTTTTTTTTATAATCTAATTATATATATATATATATATTTTACACTTAGGCACAGCAACATCAACAGCAGCTGAAGGACCAAAGTCATAGTCCAAATAAGTCTAAATTACAGTCGCCCAGAATGCAAGGTAATCAATTTTTTATTACAACCGTAAGTTTATTTGACATACGCAAAATTTTAGTA
>DWCF01005155.1:0-14832 GCA_018230265.1 Delias oraia
ATTTATAGTTTTAAAAATGACAGATAATCCAATACAGTAACTTAAACGTTAAATATTGTAATTACACATTACATTAGATTTACATAATAAACGATTTGACCGATTCTTATGAAATTTTTATGCATATTCAGTAAGTCTGAGAATCGACTTCTATTTATTTTTTATAAGCCTGAAAGATAAGAGTTAACCACCGGTAATATTTTTTTATTTTTTCTTAATTTTTTTCTATTATTTTATCATTTGGCATAAAAATACAAATAAGCCTAAATTTTCATATTTTCACAATCAACTATTTGTTAATAGCTATATTAGTCATTAAAAATAAATGTGGCAAAACAACGTTTGCCGGGGTTATCTAGTATAACATAGATTAGTAACTCGTGAGAAAGTAATTTGGAAGTAATGTTATAGCGAGCTACGTATAATGGTTTTAATAAAAATAAATAGAAACATGAATATTCGTAGCTCCTTCCGCATAGCCAATGAGATGCAAATGTAGAAGCGAGTGTGGTTAGGCTATAGCCTGAATTGTGTCGTTGTGCCGAAACTCAGGTGACGTCGCTCAAGATAGCTGGCCGGTTACTGGGGCGTTACCTGCGATAAACATTTAGTTGGATTGTCCTAATGTCGCATTGTGGACGATTCTGATGCAGGTTCTAGACTCTAGAGTCTCTTCTTTATGTTCTGTATCTTGGATTTCTTACTATGCCGTTCGATTTAAATATCTACCGATATTAAATGTTTTCTTAAAACAGTTTCAACAATACATTGTTTATTTAAATTCATTTCATAATGATCAGTGATAACAAGTTAAACGATTTTAATATAATCATCTACATCCTGATGTAAATATGTGTTTTCATATAAATGACATTATAATGTTAATAATAAAAGCTAAGACTTAAAACATTATTAATATAAATACGGTTGGTTTAACAAAAATAATGTGGCTTTATAAAGTCATTAGCGATCTTAATGTATCTACTGCAACACAGTATCAGATATTGTTTGCTTTATTTTTTTTATATTTATAGCGACAGCGGTATAGGTTCGCTGATGGTAGGAAATCAACATTTTTGGATGTATCGTAATATCAAATAAATTGAAATCAATAATCATTTCATAAATTTATTATAAAATAAATACACATTAATATGATATTATAAGTATTAACGACTATAAAGGAGCTTAATCAAGTACTTTTACTGAATGCAGAAACTACTTAGTAGAGATTAACGTAATGGTTTAGGTACTCCATCCTTAGAGGTAACTAATGTGAGATTTAAATCATAAAAAATATACATTAAGAGCTTATTTATGGTAAGGAATAATAGTAAAACTTTATTTTTATTAAAAAAATTTCAATTCCTAATTTACAGTATTTGAGACTAGATTATTTACTTAGATGATTCACTTTTAAGTTTTTTTATGGTATAGCGATCATCGGAACAGGTGGGTCTCCTATATGGTATATATCACATTGGTTTTGTTACCGGTTTTTTACGCCGCTTAAGCGGCACTTTATTAAGGGCTTCCGATATCCTCACTCCTCTCCTTATTAGTGCGTCAGCATATGCTTCAGCATGGTTCTTCCACGGCAAAGTAAGGTTTGTACAACCGACAAATCGGATTTGTACATACTAAAATAGTTTCTATTTATTTACAAGTCCGACATAAAGATAAGAAAATATTGAAAAAAAAAATTGCAAGGGTATACAAAATTTACTGTAGGTACATTAATAATGTATGGATTACACAATAATAATATTTACGAGTCTACAATATATATTATGTGAAATAAAATAATTTTATTAAATAATGAATTATCTTCCTGGCAACAGTAGTATGGGAAGAAATAAATAAATTATCAAAATAATGCTAGGGTATGCAAATTCATTTTTAAGTTTACAATATTATGTTCATTTGTTATTATATAGGTTTGATAAATATCAATTTGACCACTTATTAAATTCATGTAAATATAATTTAAAAAACTTGTAAAGGCTCTGCATTACAAATGTCTGTTTTTGTACACCTTAGTCCTCAGGGATCCGATTAGTTTTTGCAAATATTATCTGATCGAGAAACTTTGCGCTACTAAAATACTAATGTTTATTTGTGTAGAGTTAAATTAGAGAAATAATTAGATTTCGGAGAATTCGAGCAATTTGTATAAATGATATATATACATTTAAATGTTAAACTATGTTTTACGTTACAATATATCTAAATATAAAAGGCTTTGTGTTATTCAATATAGCAATGTTATTATATACCTTTTGTCACTAGTACCTACATGCAGTCTTTATGGAAAATATTAATACAGTGATAAAATGATTCATATATTAGAAATATAAATATAAGTGCTTCATATATTTATCATCACCTTTGGGAGAGCCATGCTGAAACATATTCTGACGCACTAATTGGGACGGCTTGTCCGAAGTGATACCACTGGCTTCCTATGCATTTCGCAGTGTGGATATCGGAGGGTCTTAATAGTTCCGCCTTAGCGGCGTAAAAAGCCGAAACACAACCAAAGCGTGGACTGTGGCGCGGTTGTTCATGGGCGGCGGTGTTCTTTTACAATATATAAGAACCTGGTCCGTTGTCCGCTATAGAATAAAAAATATACAGACACATGTTACGACATCTATACACTTATCCGTATCCAATTAGTACCAATGATTTTTATGTAATTACGTGTATAACCGATGTGGCCGCCATTTTGAAATTATTAATAAGAATTCGATACTGTTAAGTGCATAAACGCCCATACCCGTAAATAAAAATTACATTTCATAAAGTTTAAATCTTAATAAAGTTATATGCATATATACTGGATATAGTTTTATAAGTTGCATATATAAAGGTGTATAATAACAACGTAATGTTCCCTAACACAACGCATGTCAAAGGCAATCACGAGAGGATGTGGCAACACTTAACTAACTCCGACGGCCGGGCGGCGGTGACACCGGACATTTGCAATGCTAATCATATTTCCTCTTGGCAGAACGAACCGGGATAAGTCACTGTTATAAACTCTAATACGTAACGATATTCTCGTAGACGTTGTGTATAAATTGGAAATTTTTAATCAAAAATCTGTGGAATAAAAGTTTAGAGGTTTGTTGTTTTTGTGTAAGGTTTGAGAATATTTTTTTTTTATAGTATAGCGGACAACGGAGAAGGTGGATCTCCTATATGGTAGGAGAACACCGCCGTCCATGAACAACCGCGCCACTGTCCGTGCATTGGTTGTGTTGCCGCCTTTTTACACCGATAAAGCGGCACTTTTAAGGGTCTCCGATATCCTCCCTCACTCTGCGAAACGCAGTACAACTACCGTTTCACGCTTAGTATTCGGTGAGCCCGTGGTATCTTTGGACGAGCCGGTCCAATTTGTACATCAGCATGTGCTTCAGTATGGCTCTCCCAAGGATAAAAATAATAATGAAACGGGTAATTTAGCATTAATTTATTAACGTTTATCCTAATATTAATATTAGGATAAACGTTGTACACTTTAAGTTGAGTAACACAAAGAAAATAAAATTAGGAAGAACAAATGAATTGCGGTTTTAGAAATATAAATAAATCTATGAATTTTATATTAAAATTCCTAACCAAAGAGGGTAGTATCAAAGTAGCCAATGCATCAAAACGCCAATTTCATGTGTAAAGACGTAATAATAAGGAATATTACGTCAGTTAATAATAGCTATCATTACAGAAAAATATAGTTTTTGTATGTAGTTTTAAAGCTATTGATAAATAATTTTAAAATATGTAATAATCTTTAACCCCATAAAAATGTACCTTTCATATATCGAAACACTGGCATAGACTCGTCCCGTAATTATGTAAAAAATAGGGTTAGAAAAATTTTACTTACACGATTTTGTATACGCTTCCATTGATTTTCTATTCTAATCCTTTTCCTTGCTTTATTGCCTTGAACTGGGACGATATTAACTTCTATTTTCTGCACGTTTTTAAGTTCAAACAGACATTACTAGAACCACGAAATAAATCACAACAATAATCGGATACCATAATAATTTCACATAAAATACTCTGTGATTGGCAGAGCGGCGATAGTTACGCTTCTGCAACTGATGTTTAATTCTGAAGCGCTTTTGCATTTCCATTTTTCTAATCTTTTTTTGTATAGAATCAAAATATTTTTACGCCTTTTTAGTTGAACAAAATCATAGACAATTAAAAGGAGGTTCCCAATAAAAATGAAACATCAAAAATCTAAAAATGTGATAGAGGCGCTTTTTTAATGTTAAACTCCTCAAATGTATAAAGAAATTGTAATGAGTATTTAAATAAAACCTTCGTGCCTATAATTACTATTGCAAGGTTAATTTAGCGTCTTTAATTACTAAGTTAATTATTATCACTGTCATCTAGATATAATATATTTGTACTATTCTAATTATTGTATAATATGAAATTCAGATACTATAAATTATGAGATACTATGGTATTAATAATTAAATTTTCTTGATCTTAATTAAACAAAATAAACAATGTCAAAAATCTTATAAAAAGCAATAAACCGACATTAATTATCAAAATGAGTTATGTTTAAAATGCCAAGAAAAATGATAACTAATAGTTTTGTCAAAAAATGGAATTAATTTTGTTAAATGGATTGGGATTTTGTTTTTTTTCTGTTATAAAAATAACGTGTTTAGCCCCATGTATTTAACCATCGGTTGTCTTTGTTGCGATTCGATCGTATTACTGTGTTGATAAAAACCAAAAAAATTACCAAATTAACAAGCTAAAGCGGCAACGGGCAGGCCAAATTGCAAATAACCGATGGGGCCGAAAAATGTTATAGTGGAGACCAGGGACCAGCAAGTGCAGCGCAGGACGTCTACCGGATGACCTTATAAAGGTCGCCGAAAGACGCTGGATACAGGTCGCCTCCGACAGGTATGCATAGAGGTCCGAAAGGGAGGTCTATGTCCAGCAGCGGACGTCTTACGGCTGAAATGATGATGATGATAATGAAAAACCAAATATATATATAATTAATTTTTGTTCTAAAACTCTAATGATGAAAATACAAAAAAAACAAAATTGTGTTGATCTATAAGAAATGGAGAAACAACATTTAATGCCTTTAATTTGCCCACAGAAATTAAAAGGAAAAGCAATGACAAGTGACAAAGCACAGAACACATAACACAACACAGAACAAGAAACAGCACAAGTTATTAAATAAATTTAATTAATTTATTTATACAAATGTAGGAGACGTATTTTGGAATCTGTAGCTTGATAATGGCTCAGTTGCTTTCAGAAAGTAATTGTTAATAATTCTTAGCCTTAACAGAATTTCAATTTAATAAACAGGATATTGAAACTGACCAACTAAACTATAAGAAAAAAAGGCGCAATAAAATTGGATAAAAAATGTTTGATAAATCACTTCTTAGAGAATGTTGGCTTTGTCTCAAAAACAAAGACGTCCAATCCACTTTCAAACGAAGTTAAATCTTCAGAGTTCATTATCCGACTTACTTCGGCTTAGTTCGCCTGTTTCTACAGACTCCCAGCGTACCTGGCCCGTGCTTCAGAATACCTTGCCTACGATGCATTGATTTTCTATTACGTTTGACGTGTTTATACTACTTTTTTGTTTATATTACTACATACTAATATTTGTGTAATTAAAACAGCCATAACCTTTACCGAATGACACGCAATATTGTTAAATATAATTAATTTCATATTTAAGCCCAGTTGAAACTGGTATTTCTACAATCCAAATTGGATAACAGTCGTTTGTAGTGAAATTTATTCACGAGATATATTGGTTTCTGATATGTGAAAAATGTAGAGGAATTTATAACACCTTTTCAGGTCAATAATAACAGAGATGCAGTTGGGTAGTCAAAGTGTGGGTGGTTAATAAAAATTCCTCAGTTGAAGTTATTTTACAAAAGGCCGCGGGGGATTCGCGTATCAGAATCTAGTATAAAACGCTCGCTCGTGTGAACGTGAGAAGATGTGGTACATATTACTAAATGTAGCGATTTTTCTAACCATAATAATATGAACGCCACATAGCTGTGATTTATATAATAATTTTATATTGTTGAACAGACATCACCGTTATATTTTTTTATAAACTGTTTGGTAAAGTTATGAGAATTTCTGTAATCCAAAATAATGTATTAAGAATGGCTTATTGTGGCTTCTGATGCAATTATATTTTATTTATAGTATAGCGGACAACGGAGCAGGTGGGTCTTCTATATGGTATGAGAACGCCGCCCATGGTTAGCCACGTCAAAATCTGCGCATTGGTTGTGTAGCTGGTCTTTTAAGGGCCTCCGATATACTCACTTACTCTGCGAAACACAATAGAAGTACCGTTTCACTGTAAGTATTATTATATTTAAATTATCTTCTAAGTTTGGTATGTAATTTTTTTATTTTTTTATTTATAGACAATGAGTCATAAGTCTATAATCTGATGGTTAGCGAAGATTTGATCTAGTGATGTTAAAACTTGGCTAGTAAAAACCATTTCACTTTCGCGTAAATACTCACGTTGCACCGCTGAAAATAATATTTTTTGTTATTGTATAAACAAAATTGCTGCGATTAGTCGCATAAGTTGGGCCGACGCCGAAGGTGGCTGTATGAAATAGTGTCGGGTCCTCGCAGGTGAGAATATGTTGTAGACTGTAAAATTTCCCAAGGTGACAGGGCGGGCGTGTAACTATGTCCGCGCTCGAGGAAGACTTTAAATCTCATGAACCTTGTCGACACATTTCCTATTTTTATTGAACGTTCGCTCCAACAGTATCTCAATTTTAGCCTCGATAAACTACGTTAAAGCGAAAATTGGATTATTATACGACTATAAAGCTCTGTTTTTAATTTAAACGCTTTTAGAAACATAACCCATAAAGGAAAAAATCTATTTAAAATACAGCGATACTTACTCACAGATTATAACCATAGTACTATACTATGGTTGCTATAATTATCTTCTATTTCCATAATATAATTGCAATCTATAAAACAACTATCTTATAACTCTTTGTTTTGCTTTTGAGTGATTGTTGTGCTTCACCGCGAAAAATATTTGAATTCTCTGCTTACAAGGAAAAATTAATTTTTCTCGGATTCCTAGGACTTCAGGTCGATCATTTGTATATTTATATATATATGTTAGCGCCATTTGCAAAGGCGGATTTCGGAGTTGCAGGAACCTGGCTCGGAACAGATTACACTTAGCATCAAATGTCATTAAGAATCCTAATTTCCAGATTCTTGTTATCTATCTGTCTTTGCGCATACAGTCCCCTCCGATTGTCATTACCGCAAAAGTTATTGGCGCAATCACGATTAATATACTATTAAATTTGGTGCCTTTTAGATTTATTTAATTTTAATTTTCACACTAAATCAACATAATTTTGATGTAATGTACAATTAAGATGTAAACAGTCAAAAGAGAATAAATTCTTAAAAGAGCACACACTGCAAGGGCTGAGGGTGTCCATGGGCGAAAGACCGCTTGCCCTTGGTGAGCCTCCTGCTCCTTTGCCACCTATTATATAAAAAAATACAGTCTTATAAAACAAAATGTTAATACTTTTATGTTACATAAGTCTACCGAATGGACCATAATAATAAAAGTAGCTGTAATACAATAATTTTGGGTCTACTTCACTACTTACTTTTTCAACAAGAGTTATGGTTAAAATCTCTAATATTTGATCTATTTATTGATGATGATTCTGGAATATTTGAAATTCAATAGTTTCAAATCTTTCAGGTTAAAACTTCCAACGAAAAGGTAACTAAATTGAGATAAGACTTTTCGAGACAGTTTTAAGCATTTTTCATGATTCTCGTCCGTTAGTTAAAAGTAACTCTCTGCGCATCGCTCGATTTACTGCGAAACTTTGCTTCAGCTTGGAAAAATGTGAGGACGACGCGGGGGAAACGTGTCACCAACGTCACTTTAAATACCCTACTTTATGTTTGGGGACCTGAACTTACAAGCTACAACGTTCCTTATTCATAAAATTGCGCTAAAGCTAAATAAAAAACAGAGAATACTCAACGTGAAACGGTACTTGTAGGGTGTCTGTGTGTGAGTTCTGTACTGAGTGAGTGAAGATATCGGATGCCCTTAAAAATGCAACTTACGTGGTGTAAAAAGCCGGCAACACAACCAATGCGCGGATGAGACCATGGGCGGCGGTTTTCCTTACCATATAAGAGACCCCTACCTGCTCCGTTGACCGCTGTACTATAAAAAAAAACTTTACGCGTTCTTAAAGTTTTGCTTTGTCACCTTTGTTAACGTTGACGTAACTGTTAACGTAAAATTTAGTTTTACTATCTTCTTTAAACAACTTCAAAACAATAATTTCTTTGGAGTATGACACATTTTTATACTATGTTTTTTACACGACAAACATGATCACGGGAACTTCGGGAAATGGATTTTGGTCAAGTTTTAAATATTAGAAGTTTGGTGATTTTAACGACAGACTTCTTGTAAATATGAAATTACGAATAAGTCTGGTGAGCTTATACAATATTTAAATGTACTTTGAAGCTCAATATAATCCGTCGTCTTGGGATAATTGGGCCGGCTTGTCTTAAGTGATACTATGGACGCACAGAATACTCAGCGTGAAATGGCAGTTGCAAACGGTGCTTCTACTATTCTCGCTGAGTGAATGAGCATTAGCAGCGGTGTTCTCTTACCATATAGAAGACCCACCTGCTCCGTTATCAGCTATACCATAAAACATGTTAATTTTAAGTTTAATTTTGATGGAATTTTAAGACATTGAATATTATAACATAGGATAAAAATCTACTACCAAAATCAACATTAATGTATAATAAATTATATCTAGATATGTTATTTGTAAATAAAAGGTCGAATAGTATATTTAATATATACTATGTTACGTATACATATGTTAATTTTATTAATATATATATTTATGAATAAAAAAAGTTTAAAAAAGCATGTAATATCAAAAATTAATACATTTAGCGCCTAAACGTTTGTGGTTATAGAAGGAAATTTACACGTCATAATAAAATTTACCGCAGTCACTCTACATTTTGAGTGCATGCGACATATTCAACCAATTTTTATTGATAACTACTGAGGTTCGAAAAATAAGCGGTATTTTCACATTCGAATTATTGTTAAAAATTGTAGTGGCAGGTTTTGTGGTGGGCTAGCTGATATCATATTTAATACTTACATGATACTTACATTTAATATATGAACTGAGGACGTAAAGTTATGAATTACAATTACTTTTTGATGAAGTTAAAATATATTTTAATATAAGAATCATAGAATGAAAGGACTTGACTGTAGCAGGCCAGTGTTTTCTAATGTCTCAACCGTAGAAGAGTCATTCTGAGGAACTAGTTTGGATGGCTCATCCTGATTGTTACCACGGGCTTACAGAATACCAGCGTACAATGTTAAACCGTTAAAACTGTTATACTTTAAAAACTGGAAACTTTTTACGCCACAAACAACAAAGACACGAATTGTACCGCGGTTGTCCATGGGCAGCAGTGATCTCTTCCCTGCGTACCCCATTGACGTTATATAATTTATAAAAAAACATTTTTTATTTGAAACGAGCCTCAAAAATCTTGATTACCTATAGTGGATAAGTTTCGTTTTAAAAAAAAATGTGACTCAAAATAACTTAACAAACCAATATTTGCAAGTTTTATTATATTAATTTATTATTCTCCCAGTCCCTGGAGATAAAGAATAGTTAGTTTTTTTTTCTTTTTTTATAATAACGGTTGCAAATGAGCAATAGTCCTCTGCCCATGGAGATCCCTCGTGCTTGCATAGTCACAGGTGCGTTGCCGGAACGAATAGCTCTTTTCATAAAGGTCTCCAAGTCGTACTGGTCTGGAAATATCCTGCTGGCAGCTGATTCCACAAGAGATACTGCATGGCACAGAATGCCTTAAAAAACGCTCAATGTAGAATTACAACCATCGAGGTGAAAACGATGAAACTTTGTATTCTGCCTCGATGTTCGATTGTGAAATTCAGTGGCAGGTATATTGATACCTGGTCCAAACATCTCCTCCGAACATTCCCCGTGATAAATGCGATAGAAGAAGCTGAGCGAAGCAACATCTCTATTATATAAACATTTATTTAACAATGAACTAACAAAAGCTACAACGTAGTTTATGTATGAATAAGGTTAGTGGCTAGTAGGTAGTGCAAGGGCAGGCATTGTCTGTCGCTCGCAGTACAAAGGCCGTCATCCACTTAGAGCGCCTTCAATATTCACATACATCACGAAGTATTTTAAGAAAGCCTTGACCGTTCTTAACATAATAAAATAAATTCAATGTTGCAAGAGTGTTCGTGCTGCGAACTGAAGATTTTTTTTAAACAACAAAAAGAACATAATTTATATGCGAAATATTAAAACTAAATAAAGTTAAAATTAGAAATTTTAATCACCTTTTACTTGAAAGTGATAAAAAATACAATAAAAACCTAATTTCATCATACATATTTCTCGATAATTATTTAATGAAAATATTTGTTTTTTTATAGTATAGCGGACAACGGAGCAGGTGGGTCTCCAATATGGCAAGAAAACGCCGCCGGTCATGGATAACCGCGCGATAACTTTTAAGGGCCTCCGATATTCTCACTCACTCTGCTAATCACAGTATATGTACCGTTTCACGCTGAGTATTCTGTGAGCCCGTGGTATCACTTCGGACAAGCCAGCCCAAATTGTACGTCTCCATATACTTCAGGATGGCTCTCCCACGGGTGTACCCTATAAGATTCTTTCATTTTAATTAAAAAGGTTTTATGTAATATAATTTTCCATTTTTATTGTACAGCGGATAATGGAGCAGAGGGGTCTCCTCTTCTGGTCTTGTGTTGCTAGCTGTTGTTGCCTCGTAAGCGGTATAATTTCACGGGCCTCCAATATCCTCAATCACTTAGCCCATACTATCACTTCCGGCGATGTTTATGTAGATTCCATAAATAAGGAATGATATTAATTTTGGTTCCAGCATACAACGTATTAAAAAGTATTAAACATATGTCCTTTATTAAATTTAAACCGTTCTAAAATGTTTATGTTATCTATGGACGTTTTCTTCTGAAATATATTTTTCTGTATCCTGATTCGAGTAAGAAAATAAAAACGTTACTACGGCGGGGTGCAAATAAAAGAATCAGTTTAAATCCCGGGCGGCGTGCCAAAATATGATTACGTTGGCAAAGCAAGTGGCCGGTACATGTCAACTTACGCTTTGACGATTTATATATAGAGCTGTATTAAATGGTACTTTCAATATTTTTATGATTTTGTCAAATTCTAAAAATTAAATGAAATATTAGTAATGATGTAAACCTCTAAATTTCACTAGATTAGATATATCATATGTAAAATATATAAAACTATAGCGTAATCTATCAAATATTACAGAATTCTATAAACCATAGAATTCGCCCTCGTTGCCTTAAATTCAAGATCGCCTTGTACCCGTGAGACAGCCACGCTGACGCACTAGTTGAGCCGGCTTGTCCGTAGTGAAATCACTCCCAGAATACCAGTGTGAAGAGGTACTTTGTACTGATTTACTGAATGACTGAAGTTTTCGAAGTCTCATATATTTAAGCGACATAATAAGCCTGCAATAAAGACAATGAGCGGCTATATAAGCTATTTGAAAGCGTCATGGGTTAATGGTTTTAAAAGTGTACCATGAAGCAAAAGGTATCGGTTAGCAATCCCGGTCCGGACAAATTATAACTTAATTTATAATTTAATTACTATTAATTTTTATATTATTAGATTTATTTATATAGTTTCGCAGACTAGGTGAGGATATCGGAGTCTCGTAAAGGTTCCGCTTAAGTGGGGTTAAAAGCCGGAAACCAATGCGCGGATTGTGCGCGGTTGTTCATGGGCGCTGGTGTTCTGTTACCATATAGGAAACCCAATTGCTCCTTTGTCCACTATAGAATAATAAAAATAGCCACGTTTGATATGTAATTAGGTAATATTATATAAAATAATAAAATATAGTTTTTTACGATGATACCGAAGCCTTCTTAGAGATATATTTACTTGAAAACATATCAATAAATGTAAATTACGAGATGAATTGAGCCATTCTAAGGAACAATTGGTAGCGAATAAGATAATAGTGTAGATAGAGGCAAGGTGAGACGTTTATAACGCGACGTGTGAGCCATAAATCGTGGCCAATCTGAACTCGTCTGAGGCCAGCTCGCAGCCGCGCTTCCCAAATATGGCCGATGAGTTATGTATCGCACCTTATCTCAACCTGCCCCGTTAACTTCCACTTGGTGCCTTTAATTTCGTTTATTATCACTCTGTACACAAATAAAACCAAACACTAATATTTATTATAGCTATACTTATCGCCATTTAATTCTAGTTGTAAAAAACCAACAACACAACCAAAATGGGAATTTTGGCATTGTTGTCCATAGGCAGCGGTTGTCTCGTAACATAGATGAGTCTCGTCTACTTCGTTAGTCGCTATATAATAAAAAAAAACCTTAAATAACAACACCTCGCATTTTTTTTTAATTATTATTGTCTCAATTTGTATGTTATGCCTATTCTTAGTGGCTTAGGAGTTGTTCGATATTATGTGGTTAAATGGTGGTAGTTAAAACGAAATGAAACCACAACTCTCGAGACACGACCGTTTACTTATGATGTAGAACAAGGACTGATATTTTAGCTGTGAACATGTGTAGTGGGCACAATGTTATAATTTAAATAAGCAATGAATAATATTTCTTAAATACTTAGATAAACTTCATTTCTTTTAAATTAACTTAAAAATAAGTATATCTGTTATCTTTGCAAAATATTTTATAAATTTAAATGAATATACGAAATATTTAAATTTAGATTATAAGCTAAGAAATAAAGAAGTCAGGGATACGAACCGGGTATCAATAAAAACAATATAATTTATATATATCTGTTTTTCGTGTGGGGTAAGCATGCTGCAGCATGCAACATATATTCATATGTTGCATGCTGTATAATACCCACTTATTGGGCATACTCGTCCGAATTGATACCACAGACTCAGAGAATATCATTGTGAACTGTATTTCGTTGAGAAGTATTGGAAGCCCGTAAAACTATTCCGTTCATGTTTCAACCATAGCGCGGTTTGTGGCACGGTAGCTTTGGTGGCGGTGATCTCTTATCATAGATGAGACCCGCCTGCTCCGATGCCTGCTGTATATTAAATAAAATTAAATAATTCCAATGAGAACAGAATGGAAGTGAACACAACAATCGCGTTAAATTGAGCACGTATCTTGCACATTAATACCGCACCGCGATTCTTTGCGAACATCTCTTTCTGTTATTAATTAATAATTTTTATTTTCATTCTATTATATATTATATTATATAAGGAGATTATATTTTTATTTTTCAACTCGACTTGTATTTTATTAAATCAACCTTTCCATGGCCAAAAATGAGTTGTTTATATAAAGGTTGAGGTTGTTTGTTTGTAATAATTTAGAATATTCCTATTTTGAATTTTGCCGCGCTATCACTGTCACTGTCTGCGAATGAAATATTATCTTGTTTTAACTGTTGAGCGATGTTAAATCAAATTAGGCAGATTCGTACGCTGTTATAAAATGGATTCACAGAATACCAGCATGAACAGTACTTATGTGTTTCGCTGATTGAACGAAACTATATCACTTAAGCGGCGTAAAATGCCGACAACACAACCAAAGCGTGGATTGTAGTACGGTTGCCTATCCTCGGCGGTGATGGGAAAAAGCTGACTGCTCCGTTGCAGGCTATACAATAAAAACATTTAGTTTTGTCCAAAAACCAACGTAAAAAGTAAGTAGAACGCGAAGCGAGCGAGCTACACGCCCCAGTTGGCGGGTTAAAGAGATATAACCGTAGCTTTTGTACATAAAAGAGAATAGTAAATTCCACGTCCCATTAATTAGCGGAGAGAAGTGCAGCGGCGGCGACTTAATAAGCGTTGATTCAAATTGCAAAACTGCCAACTCAACAGGCTCGCTGTGCGTGCTCATCAGGTCAGCGGGATAGACAGCTTCGGTTTTTTTAATTAATTTTATTATTACGGAGCAGGTGAGTCTCCTAAATGCTAAGAGAACACCGCTGTCCATGCATAACATGCGTTACCACATGCATTAGTTGTGTTGCCGGCTTTTTACACCGCTTAAACATTATTATAAGGGCCTTCGATATCCTTACTCACTCAGCGAAACACAGTTTCACGTTGAGTATTTTGTGAGGCCGTGGTATCACTTCGGACAAGCCGCAAACAGACAAGACAAACAGTGCGTCCGCACATGCTTCAGCATGGCTTTGTCACGAAAAAAATATACGCTCTGTTTGAAGGTCACTAATTCATATTGAGTTGACAATACTACAGGTAACTGATTTCATAGAGTAATGCTATAAGCTCACTTTGGATAAGTGGCTCATCACCCATGGACATTCCTAGCCCCAGCAGGGCTGTGGGTAGTCACCAAATTGTATAGGTTTGGTGATTTCTATATATGCAAACATGTAGGGCACTAGCCCTAAACATCAATATCTGTAACATAAAAATGTAGATTTTCTGTGTGGTTACCGGACTAGAATTTTTCGTGTGGTTACCGGACCAGAATAGTACTACTCCCAGTCTTCCTAATGAGATGTCGTAAGAGGCGACTAAAGGACACTTCACCGGAGGGTGGGCAGCAGCGCCCTT
>DWCF01005156.1:0-14829 GCA_018230265.1 Delias oraia
TCTTTAATTATCGTCGCAATTTTATTTTATTGCAAATTATTTGTCTATAATTAATTGACAGTCACCATTATCTGTTAGCTCCAAAAGATTCCAACAGATGTCGACTTACTTTTCGACTGGATTGAGTAAGTGATCAAAACGTATTTTAGTCAAACTTTGTATAATCAGAATAAGACATAGATTACAGGTTATAATTGTATTGTGCAAACATGACAATATTTAAAAGAAACATGTAAGTCAGTCTCGGTGGATAGTTTAGCGGGCAGAACAACATCTGCCGAGTCTACTAGTTTACCTATATCGATCAATGTGTCTGATATTTAAAAAAATAAAGCATTCTGAAGCATACCATGTCTAGGGAATGCGAACATATGGTAAGCAGAACTATATTTTGGAAACAAGATAAAATCATTAAGCGCTAAGAAAATATATATGCACAATATATGTCTCAATACTTAGTTGGTAATAGAGCTTATATCTTTATATAAGTTCTTATCTTGTAGAACATGAATATAATATCATGTAGAGAATTGTCTTTCGTCTATCACCTCATTTAACATTTAAAAGACTGGCTTTGATTTAGAAAGATGACCCATCCTAAAACAAAACATTTTTATTTGTTGTTGATTTATAAAAATCTTAACCCCTTCTTGAATACATTTGATTAATGAGTGATATATAGGTCAAATAAATCAAGACTAAATTTTTTGAGCAGGTGAGTCTCTTGTATGGTATAGAACACTGCCACCAGCGACAGCATATGTTTCAGACTGGCAAGCCCGTACAAAGACCGTATAAATTATAATTGTTCGGACCGGGATTCAAACCCGATATCTCTTGCGTTGTGGCACTATGCTACTAGGCTCTCAAAAATCAAGCTTTTTTGATCCATCGAGCCATAGAGCGTGGGTATATACTTACTGTACTATGCCGCTGTGTATGCAGACGTCGGTTCAGTGGTTCTGCGTCGAGCAAGCACTGCGCCGGTGGTCGCAGATAAAGGGCGGAGTGAGCGGCGCAACCGACCGCACCTGCCCACAACGCAGCCGCGTTGCAACGGGACACGCGCACTGCCAGCTCTAGCGATATGCAGGCGCTCTAAAAGTAAAATACAATCCATCATTTATATCAAAATGAGAAATATTACAAAATCATACAGTATATAACAAAAAAATAACAAGAGCAGTACAATAAATGAAAAGAAAGACAATACAAAGAGTAGTTGAACAATAATGTCACATGAAATTTGGTCATTAATACTGGTACCTAATATTCATCTACACAACAGGCTTACCGGTTTTCCATAGTAAGAGAATTGAGTATAATTAAACATGAGTGTGTGTCTTTTTTCTTCCCATGTCTTTCTCTCTCTCCGTCGTTCTACAATTGCTTCTAACCTCTCTGTACCCTGTAAGTTCTCATCTGGCTCCTGCAATAAATTATTACATATTTAATCAAAATTTAATTCCTGATGATCTTATTTAAAGAACCCATTCTTAGTGGTCATTAAATTAACTTCTAAGTTTCGATAATTCTTACATCCTCATTTTCATCATCTCTGAATATATCATCAAAGTTTGGAATGTTTTCTTCGTCATCTTTGTAAACAAGGCGTACCTGAAATTTTATAAATTATGGTATTAATATTAAAAGTATGTAATATTAATATATTTCTAATGACTCCTAAATAATGAACAAAAATTTTTACCAATTGAAAATTGGTGTTCAGCAAGCAACTTTTAGAACAATTTTATAAATGAAGCATGAAAAAGTTTAACATAAATAATAAGGCCTTTTGACTTTATATACTATTTTAACATTAGGTAAATCAAGATTACTTAGAAAGATATTTAAATTTCTTTTAGACAAATGAGTACACAAACCTGGCCATCACTATATACATTGCAAATATCAGTAGGTTTATGAGAGTCCACAACAAAAAATACAACGTCTTCTTCTGGTTGAAGTATATCAACCAAATCTATGGTGCCACCACAATTCACTAAAAGTACATACTTAATTTCTTCGTTATTTTCTTCATATGCAGTTTTTAATTCAGAAATACCACCCACTGGCACAAGCGTATAAGGTATATTGTCACATTTAAACAAATCCTGTATTATCTTGCATGCACAAACTGAATCGACGTCGTAATGAACTAGCAATAACACGCGCTGTAACAATACAACGTCTAAATATAGTTAAATCTTTCTAATGTTTTATAATCTTTCCCCACAATCATGGAGCATCAGACAAATTTTAATATTATGTGATTACTTATCCATTGATGAAGTTCAAATAAATGAGATAATACTAACGTTCCCAAGAAGTAAATTGTAAAAATCATTCTTAATATCTTCCACGAACATTTTTTGTCCTCCGTGGAAGAAGAAAGTATTAAGACATCATTTTTAAATTCAATAAACGTGATGAAAACTTAAAAAACTTAAGCACCTGATTTTTGATAACAATTGTGACAAGAACGAAGCGCTCCCGCAGCGCAACTTTGCAAGCTGCACAATGACAATGACATGGGTTTCTCGCGCCAAAATTAACGTCGATTTTGTCGTTCCATTACAAGTTATTTAATTCACTAAAACGGGACAAAAAAAATTAAATTGGCTTTTTAGAGCCAGCGCAAACTGTTTAGAGCCAGAATTCACAACGCAATTTTCTCTCGCGCCTGCCGCGGTTGTATGTAAAAAATGAATTCACATATTTTATTCGATACATAACTTAAAACACGACTTAAAAACGAATCACATTTCGTTTCTAGTCATTTTTTCATATTCGATTATACATTGTGAGCTGGTAATTGAATAGCCCATCGTTGAAGGCGACTGGCCGCTGCGCTGGGAATGCCTAAGTATAATCGTCTCGAATATACTAAGGGTTCGTGATCGGTACGAAGTACGTAATTAGACCCGTATAATACTGATGAAATTTTCCTACCGCAAATACTATCGCTAAAGCCTCTTTATGTATTTGACTGCAGTGTTGTTCAGCAGAAATAAGCGAGCGAGACATATAGGCACCGCCGTACTCGTATGCTGCGCCAACACGCCTCCGACTCCATGAACACTTTCATCCACTGTCAAGATAGTTTTCTTCGTTTCATCATAGTGTGCTAAAGCATTTATGCTACATAAGTACGGCTTACCGCGTAAGAAGCCGGGATTTTGTTTCGCTCGGTGACAAAACGTCACCTCATCTTCTAGTTCATAAAACTTGTTGCAGTATAAGGATACAAAAATGCATATAAGAGTGAATTTTTTTTGCATTGTTTCTTATTTCATTCATTAAAGCTCCTTCTGATAACGATAAACGGAACGATCGAATTCAGATTTTCAACAATCCAAAAAACAGACAATATGAAACTTTTTTCGTCCGTCTTTTCCAAAACCAGTTTTTCGTCAAGTACCGTCTTCACACTATCCTGAAAGTAGCAATTCATAAAATTACCCTGAAATTTATTAAGTAATTTTTGAATACGAGTTCAGCAAAAACCACTCGAAATATTATAATGGAAACTTTAACACGAAGAATAAATTACAAGAAAGGCCTGCTATAAAGGTAAATAACGAGAAATTAATAGCGATTGTGGAAGCTTATCTGATGTATATTAACCACATTATTGACCCATTTGCATCTATTAGATAAAATGCTAATTGAACCTTTCACGTTTTGACTGAAAAAGTTTTAGCATTGCCTATAAGAACTGCAAATCTAAACCATCAATTGTTATGAACTCGACGTAAATTGCTTTCATTAAAAAAAAATGTTCTAAGGAAAATAGGTACAATTTGATGACTACAGAAACAGTCCTGTACTCTGTACTCCTATACAGTGGAATAACAGTATTCCAGTCATTTTAGGTTTCATCTGCGGAAAAATATGATTTTTTAGAAATTGACCCAAAACAGTGGTGGTGGACCACTGTTTTGGGTCAATTTCTTTTCCTAGTCAGGTTTGTATGTACATAGATAACATACTCGATAAATATGCTGTTGAGCTGCTGCAAATTAGATAGTTATAATGGAAATTTATCGCGAGATATTTGCGAAAAACTGATTTTCGTGACTTTTATTACTTTTTAGCCGGCACTATATCAATGTAAATTTTTCAAATCTTCATTACAAAGCCGCAAAAAAGGTGTAGAAAAAATAGAGGTCACTGGTAATTTTTCCACAAATCGGTTTAAAATACCTAAAATAACTGGACTTATTATGCCAAACGTGTTGAGTATACATTGAATGAGGAATACTTAAATTAAAAATACTTTATCTGAGTAAATTGTATTTATTTTTCAGTATGAACAGCAAATCCCTATGTATTTTTTTGTAAGTAAGAAAATTTGCTGTACACCACATAGTTTTTGCTTTAGTAGATCAAATGTAATTAAATATTTAAAAAAAAAATTGACAACCTTCGTAACTAATTTTTATCTTAATGTGCTACCGTTATTAAAATAGTTTCATTGGACGCTGTTATAAACAATTTTAAATTCAATTATTAAAATAGGTATATAAATTTTTGAAGATAAAATTTATTATTTAGTCACTTTATGTTTCATAAAGTTTTCCACATGATGATGAGCAATTTTATATGCTACTGTGTGGGGTCGTAGCAAGTTACTTGTCAAAGCTCTATGATATGACATTAATACAGATTCCTCAGTCTCTTCAGGATATAGATAGGCATTAATTCCATAGCATAGTGACGACTCTGGACAATCCAGTGCTCTCAAACATCCAGCATATTCTGACCAAACAAGTTTTCTCCATTTTACATTATGTTGTTGAGCCAAAGGAACCAACACACAAGCAGCAAATGTATGATCCCCATAGCTCACTGATTGAAACTGTTCTAATAACTGTGTGTAAAAATCTTGGAAACTATGTAAGCCAAGTAACTCTTTATTAAAATTAAACTTGTCTCCCTTTTTAAACAATAACTGTGTGCATTTTTTCAATAATATTTTAACTTTCTTATCTAAAAATATTGAATTATCACATAAAAATACACAGAGTATGCGGCAGAATTTATCTGACACATCAATATCATTCAAAAGATCTGGAAAACACACTTCATTAAATAAAATCCATTCCAAACTGGAGCGAATTATAATTTCCTTATCTGCTGATATCTTTGTCACAACTTTAGCTGCATGGTCACCAATTAAAGTGGGTGGTAGAATCTCTTGACTCTTGCCATATAGAGATAATATAGGTAAATATAACCAATCCCGTGGAAGAATTGGATTCTGCCATTTTTTGTATAGCACAAATGGTCCTGTGTCCACATAATTTAAATTAATAACATCACTATAACACATTTTTATGTCTTCAATGTCATTCAATGCTTTTGAAAAACCATCTACTTCAGACAAAGACACAAGATTGAAAAGCCTCTCAGTTGTAAACCACACTTTGTTGAAAATAATATTTGTAAATAAGTAATTCAATTCTTTTCTCTTGTCTATCCTTAGTATATAACAAAGCTTACTAGAAACTGCATACACCAAATCTTTTAAAGGTTCTGGACAATCAGAGGATATGAAAAGTCTTACCAAACTGAATAGGAAGTCTGTTTCCATTCTTGTAAACCAATTATTTACTAAACGTGGTTGTACTATTGTGAGATCTTTAAGGTATGGAATGGTGCACTCCAAGAACACTTGTGATATAGCTTTGTTATTTAAAATACATAATAGTTTATATAATGAACCCAAAAGTGGCAATGGGGAGAGGGGATTTAATATGGGTAGAACTTGAACGTGGTGTTGAGAATTTAAAACAGATGTTCCTAATGACATTAAATTTTTTGTAAAATGTATCTTGGTATCTTCAATTCCAGACAGTAAATTTGAACTATAGATCAAATTGTCAATAAGCTTTTTAAATCCTCTAGATGTACTTAACCTTACAAGACCTTCAGTCAAAGCTTCAATTGGAATATTTTCACTTACAATAACAGTTTCTAAACAATTTAAAATGGAGCACACCAGCCGCAAGTGTCCACCAGAATATTCATCAAGTTGTGCTAACTGTGTCAACCACTTTTGCATTCCTTCTTTGAGTAGGAGATAAATTTGTGCTTTGTTCTCTATATTTATATCACAGTTAATTATTCCATTAATAAACTGCAACACAACAGCCGCATGTGATGCAGATAAAATGCACGAGTTCACAAATATGTTTGTCCCTTGCACATGCTTAAACAGTGTTGTAGTTACTACTGGGCACAGTGACTTAATAGTTTCAAACCCTAAATTGAACTTTAGAAAATTAGACAATATGAGAAAAGATTCCATTTGCAACTTTAAACCATAAGTCCCATCTACACCTGAGTTTACATATTCAGATATTGATTTTAATATATTGTAACTTGAAATTAACTGTTCAGCAATTTCTTTGGAAGTCAAGGATAGGACTCTAAACAACTTCAATGCTGCAAGAATAGGCTTGTTATATACTATATCTGGAGTAAACATAAAGTTAACACTAGAGCTAGGTAAAAAGTGTTCAATCAGAGCATTCATTAAATGTTCAGTCTGAACTATCTTGTTGCAAGTTTCTAAGGAATCTCTAGCTAATCTGGTCAATATTTGCAATGAATATTGAATGCAATTAAAGGTGGGTTTAATCTGATCAATTATGTAATATACTCGTTGTAAGATATTTGTCCTCAACAAAGCTGTGATTATGTCAATTTCAGCCAGATGAAAATCTTTAAGCTCTGCTTCCTTAGACTCAATCTCTTCAATCTCAGATTTATCATTCTCAAGACATGGCTGAAATGTTCCCTCTTTAAAGCCAATTAATGCATCTAAAGAGGCCTCATCTACCCTATTAACAAGTAAATTTCTCATGGCTTTTAATGCTGGCTCTAGAATGATTACTTTATTTACATCCATTGATATACGGATAACAAAGAAAATCTTACTTAGAGGGATTTCAATAATATCTTTAAAGGTTCCTAGATTGTAGTATTCTAAAATTCCAGCAATAGTATTTATTGCCAATACCCTTTGTTGCGTAACATTTGATCTTGATAATTCAATGAGCTCTGTTAAAGAGTAGCCTGGTCTGTGAGCCTCTTCTCCATGGTGAAACAAGGATTTAGTATTTTCATTATATTCTATGGTATATGGTAATAAATATCCTTTAAAGTCAAATCTTGCTTCAAATGGTTCATCTGAGTTGCTCTTGATTTCTTGAATACTTTTTATCCATTCTAACTTATCTGTCTCTAAATTATTAAAATGTAACCATTCATTTATATTTGGGTGAGAGAGAACATCGTTGTCCCATAAACTGTTTGTATCTACTTGTGAAGTTTGCAACACATTGTTAAATTGGTATGTTTCTGTTACTTCCATAGATTCAGTTTCTCTTCTTTCACTTATAATCTTTCTTTTAGACTTGATAAATTCTAATAATTTGGGTGCTATACTATCTCGTAATTTTTTCCTTTCTTCTAAAATTTGACTTTCAGTCATTGTACTTAAGAACTTAACATTTTCACTGTGAATTTGATCTGCTTCATCATTGGATAGTATATAGCTTTGTACTGGAAGATTAAGGTTTGGACAACTTTCCATATTCATAGGAAGTTCATCACATTTCATTTCATGTTTGTTTTCTTTTAGCTGATCAACTATATTATTTGTGTTTTTCATGCTAAGATATTCATCTTTCTTAAGTACAACTGGAAACCCTGTTGGAGGCATAGGTATATATTCAAAATCAAACTTGGCATTTATATTTTTTTCAATGATACTACCCACAATTGATGGTAATATTTTAGGAAAGTAAACTTTGTCATCATCGGTATCAGATATTTTGCTACACGTACTTTCAACATTCTTTTCTAATATATCACCAACTAAATTACGGACACTTTCGCCAATGCGGGGTCTTTTCTCTGAATTATTAGTAAGACCTTTAGATTGTGCATACCTTGAAGGTTTTCTACTGCCCGATGACGATGCATTTGTTCTTTTAGTTGTTTCACGTAAATTTACAACCTGTGCTGATGGTTGAAGATTTTTATTTTTTATTTTTTCACTTAAGAATTCCTCTTGCATGCAAAGAATATCGTCTTCATTTTCACCAGGATTTGGGCGCCTAATCATAGTTATATTCCTTATTAACTAAAAACGATTTCTTCCAAAAACTTAATATATTCTTTGTTTATTCGATTTAATTCTATAATAGTATAGTATTATAGATTTAGTAATACATATAACAATTTATTATAGAGTGTTTCACAGACATTGAATGATTATTGACTACTGACAAAGAACACAATACTTGTAATTTTCTGTCCGTGCCGTTAGTTTGTTTGGCCTTGACGACCCTTCAAGCGAAGTAGGTGTCATCGTTTACTAGGATAGTAGTTGCAGTATTTAATAATATTATGATTTATGATAAAAATTGCATGATTTTGCATACATAAACTTAAGAATCAATTATATTATATAAATGCAGTTTTCTATTAAGTAGGTTGAGAAAAAGGGACATACAAGCGCTATTACCCGTATTTCTAAAGGCAGTGGAAGGCAGCGAATATTTTTCAGTAGTAAATTCTATTATAATATATGAAGTACATAAACAATTTAATATATTCTACCTCTGCATATGATAAGCGGTGCCAGAGTGGTTTGCGTTCTGCAAAGATACCCATCGCGCGTCGTCCAGAGCCAAAACTCGCTTCCGCTCCTGAACTTGACGGTACTACAACTTTGATACTGCCTCTGCGTGAGAGTACTCCTCGGCCGCAACCACATAATATGACGACCCAGAGGGCAGGAGCTGCAGCTTCATTCGCTGAGCCTCTCCCGAATTATCCATGAGTCTCACCCAGTGGGCCAGGACTGCAAGCTGTGCCTAGCCACACCCCACCATAGTAACACAACGGGCCGAGTTCTATTACCGGACCTCCTTTCTTCGCGCTATACTGGGCACAACCAAATCGTCGCTGTTTCCACTTCCGTTCCGTTCCTTTGTTACCGTTCGCAGATATAGTATTGGTAATAATTACTAGTAAGCTCCGCGTTCATTACTCAAATGTTTAAGTATTTTGTCAGTGTCAACAACACGTGTTGTGACTGTAACTAGTGAAAGGATTGTATTATCATTATATATTATTGGTATAGTAAAAACTGTTATTTTCAAGTTAAGTATTAAAAGACAAAATGCCTAAATTAAAAAAAAATATAGAAAAACTCAAGCATCCAAACAGTCGTAAAATGATGTCTTTGGCAAAAAAAATGAATAAGGAGGAGAGGAAAAACCATAATAAACTTGGAACTCATATCAAGAACAATCTATTGGGAGAAAAGATTATGTGGTTTAAGGAAAGGCTCCCTGAAGTATGCCCTGTATTAAGTAAAGAACAAATATTAGAACTTATTGAAAGTTACTTGTCGCGTTTCAATCAAGAACTCGAACAAATAGCCTTAAAAAACTCTGTGGGTCAAAGAAAAAATCGTCAGCACGCGAGTCGTGTAGATGTGATTAGTATAACAAAAAAACGTGAAATTGAAGAATTTGAAACATGTGGTCTCGAAATGCCAAATCTAATGGATATCCAACAGATGGAAATACTAAGGAACTGGAATGGTGAATTAAGATTCCTCCAGAATTTCAAGTTACGTAGGTTTTCAAGAAAACATTTAAAGTGATCTGTAAATAAAATATTTTATGTTTATCTCTTTTTCTATGATATATTTGAAACATACTATATTATGCCCATAAGGGCGATCTAATCTGAATGGTTTAAAAAAAAAGATTTATTAATCTTAACCTTCATCATAGCACTTCTCTTAAAAAATGTCAACACTAACAACTGCTCTCTTGTTGGTTATTAATGTAATTAGTTTTTCTTGACAAAATTACTATGCCACACTAAAATGGATCCCTGCATACAAGCACTGTTCATAATTTTTATGAATAAATAAAAGACCAACACATTAAACATAATATATTTACAAATAATCTATATAGTTAAAAAGTAAAACACAGGATTACATTATAAATTAATATAATCAAAGCTGACTACCACTTGAATTTTGACATGTTCCTAAAGGAACAAATCACAATAATAATATAGGTAACTGGAATATAACTCATATTCAAAGATGTTGAAGCATACAGAAATATTGTTTTTTGTTATAAAGCAGATTAATAATTGTATACCAAATACAGCATACCTTTACCAAAGAGGCTAAGTAAATTATGACTAAACCTTGCAAATTTAATAAAAAATAAATCATTAATGAAATAGATATATAGTATAAAAATTGATTTTACACAATTTTTCAACACAATAAATCTAACGATTAAATTAAGTTCGCTAGAGTTTGTTATGAGAGAATTTGCTCTAAATATAATAAAAGATTGAAATTATGTTTTAATACTTTAAAAAAATTATTAAAAGCAAAATATTTTGCTATCTTGTAAATTTATTGTGAAACTCAATTTCACAACCACAACATAGTTCTATAATACAAAGCACATTAGAATCCAAATAACAATGAAATATAGGTGAACAATGACTTACCAAATAAAATTTTATAAAAATTTCATTATAATTAGTTGATTTTTAAATACGTTAAAAATTGTTTTATAGAGATCATTTTACTATTTAAAACATCCATTACTTATAAATGTAATGAAACACTGTTTTAAACTCTCAATGTTGCCTCTCACTGACATGTATTTATGTTTGTGTAAACAACTAAACAATGAAAGAGAAGACCAAATTTTAGCAATGTTATTTAAGTGAAAAGGTAAGAGACTTGACATAAAGGAACACTTTAAAAAAATCGTTCGTAGTGTCAAAACATACAATTTCCAGCAATTATTTACAGTAGTTAAAGAGTATGTTTTCTAGGCACTTTTATAAGAATCATACAATTGTATAAATATTATATTCTTCCTAATATTACAGTGTTTGTTATCTTTCATAATTTGTATTTTTCATGAAAAAATAAGATTTATTCTTACAATCTTCTGCTGCCTTAATGTAATACCAATTATCATTATGTTAATCCCACAATTTAATATCTATACAAATTGTAGAAAATAGAGAGCTTGTCAAAAAAATCAGTCAATCTTAAAAACACAAAACAGAAATTTAACGACTTTTACATCTCTATAAAAAATAATCAAGTGAATAAGGGCAGGTGATAAAAGTCATAGCCGCGTTGTCCTCGGGCAGCTAGCCAAATGTAAACTACATGGTATGCACCAGGGACAAAGCAAATCATACCAGCAACAAAGAACACTGCACCCTGGAGACCATTTTCTGGTTCTGCTACAGCAAAGGCACACATACCAAGAAGGGCCACTCCAACTACAAGTAAAATGACTGCTGCACACACTGTTTTCCAATTTTCTCTGACTTTGGGATGATTCCAACAGTAAAGCGATTGACTAGCTTCGACATATTCATGTATGAGTGAATCAGAGTCACGAGATGTGGTATCTTCTGTACATTTGTAGGTTTTGCTGAAATAAAAGGCAATATTTAAACAGAATATCAACTGAGAATTTCATAAATATATATTATTACCAAATTGATAAGCTTCTTTGTTAACAAAATGAAATGCAAGCAAATGTTACTAATTCAAAAGGTATATAATAAATTGTATTGATAGGCACATTGTGAAAATAACATTAAGATGATGTAAGCAGAATGAGTAATTCTAGCTCAATTAAACAAATGTGGCAGCAGATTCTTTTATTGAGTAAAATTTATTATTCATATTTCATTCTATGTATGCATTATTCATATTTCATTCTATGTACGCATTATTCATATTTCATTCTATGTATGCCATATTCATATGGATGTTCAATGCATTGGAGAATTTTATTAAGACAAGAAAATTACTCAGTACTTGTAGTAATATTGAGTAATTTTCATGGCAATTAAGGCACAGATGTTGAAGCCTTGTTAATGATGGCTGCACAAGGTTGTTGTTTATTTACTTTTTGATAATGGAAACGTGTGACGACAATGTATTACCGTTACATGTTTTTAAACGAGGAGTAATTAACAAAATTTAGAGCAATATGGACATGCTAATTAAAATAACGGACATTTTATACTATAACAGTTGCCTTTGCTCCATATATGAATAATGACTCATAAAAGGTCACGTAGCATAACAAGTTTTGAATAATAGAATATCTATAAATAAACAAAAATAACATGATATTTATAAAAAGTAAATGGATTACCTTGATATGTAATCGCCTCCATTCTTAAATTTATTCTGTATCGGAGACCTATCAACGGTAGCACCGTACACTTTGATGGCTTCATCAGTTTCTTCCTCGAAAGCATCGTCGATGGAAAATCTCTTTTCACCATTGCCAAATGGTCTCGTCATATTGATTATTTTTTATTTTTTAGAGATGTAAAACATTACAATTTATTTGGATATCTATATATTACTTTGTTAAGACAAAACGATCACAAAGCGATTAATGAAAACACTGGCTAAATTCAATTATCAATAGTGAATAGAGTTGGTTTAAATTGTAATAAGCATAGAATATAGATAGATATATATAGAACCTGAGTGACAGGCGTCATATTGAAAAACCATTAAAGTTTGACATTGACTTACAGGGAAATAGCACTACAAACAACAACTTTTAACCAACTTAAGTTTTAATCTCTTAAAAATGTCTTTTACTGCAGTTGAATATTTGTTAGTGTATTCATATCAAAATCACATAAAATTGTTTTTGTAATTTCGAGTTTTAAATAACATATTTGATATTTCAAATATTGCGCCTAAGGGTGTGTTCTACTAAACTTTCTAAATACTCATTAAACCATTCCACATGACGACCGCGGTCGATAGAAGACGTTGTGTTTGCGGCAAAAATCTCACTACTTGTTATAACTTTCACTTACGCCAAGTTCACAACGACCTATCTAAAAAGATGGGTTGAAGTAAAAAGTTAAAGATTGACGTTAAGAAAATATGAGTATTGTGAGGTTCTAGTCGAACGCACCCTTAGCAATCAAATTAATGTCATTGCTGTTGTGAATATTATGACATATTGCTGTCAGAAATCAGAATATTGACTACCATAAATGTCATAACAAAGAAATGTGATTTTGATTACGAAATCTGCTGGAAATTGGGGACGTGATTGTAATTTCTAAAAAGATTAAATATGGTTAATAAAGATTGGAATAAAGTGTCGCCCACATTAACGGCTTCTGTGTTAAACTCTATAAATAAACAAGGTTTCAATACTATGACGCCTATTCAGGCGGCCGTGATTCCACTTCTTCTATCTTGTAAAGATGTGGTTGCTGAGGCCGTAACAGGTTCGGGAAAAACACTGGCCTTCGTCGTACCTATGATTGAAATATTAAAGAAAAAAGAACGAGAAGGCCCTTTGAGAAAAGACTTAGTGTATGCTATTATTATCTCACCAACAAGAGAATTAGCTACACAAATATACGAAGTAAGGTTATGTTTTTATTTACGTTATGTAAATACATGTATTCGATTCTTAAATTTAAAATAAATTCCAGTAATATATTATTTAGAACAAAAACAATAAAATTTTCAAGTAGATAACCAATAATTAGTCAAAAATAATTTATTAACTTAATTCAGGTTATTAGACAATTCTTTCTTGAACCTGAGCTATCTCACTTGTCTCTGTGTTGTCTTGTGGGTGGACATCCTGTTGAATCTGATGTAGAGAATATTCAAAAAGGTGCTCAGATTGTAGTATGTACCCCTGGAAGGCTACAAGATCTACTGGCTGAAAGGAAGAATCTAAATTTGCCTGGAAGAGTCAAAGAGTTGGTAAGTAAGAATTTGTAACACATTTTCAAAAATATAATTTGTGATTTTATATAATGAACCTTCTAATTTAAACTTATTTAATACAGTTCTCAAGAACCTTAATTTTTATTAATGTACCTCAATATTTTTAGGAACTCCTTGTTTTAGATGAAGCAGATCGTTTGTTAGATCTAGGTTTCAAAGCCACATTATCTACAATTCTGCAATACTTACCACGGCAGAGAAGAACAGGCCTATTCTCAGCTACACAAACAAAAGAGTTGCAAGATCTAGTAAGAGCAGGGCTCAGGAATCCTGTTCTAATTAGTGTTAAAGAAAAATCTACCATTAGCACACCTTTAGCTCTACAGAATTACTACATAATAGTAGAACCACAAAATAAGTTTTTATTTCTATTAAATTTCATAAGAAATAGACAAACAATGAAGGGCTTATTTTTTCTACCTACATGTGCCTGTGTAGATTACTGGGCTGATATGTTGCCTGTATTTTTACCAGATTTAAAAATTTATTCTATACATGGTAAGATGAAACAAAAGAGAGGAAAAATTCTAGATAAGTTTCGGGAGGCAAATAGTACAATATTGCTGTGTACTGATCTAATGGCAAGGTGAGGTTCAATTTTATTATATGTATATTAATCAAATATGATAATTTTGATTTGAATGAACAATGTTAAAAGAATGTTGTTATATGGTTGTAGTATGTTTAAAGCAACAAAGCAATAACTGCACCAATTATGGCTAAGTTCTGTTTTTTTGATAACACCAGTTATATCAGTTATATGTTGCCTTATTTAAAGATTATATGAAATTTTCTTGAACATAATTTGTTTTTATAGTATAGTTTCACATACAGCTAAGTTTTACTATAAACCCAGCAGGTATGCTTCTATTTATATTTAATTACTAGTAGACTCGGCAGACGTCGTTCTGCCCGCTACACTACCCACCGAGTCTGACTTACGTGTTTCTATTAAA
>DWCF01005157.1:0-14829 GCA_018230265.1 Delias oraia
ACGGCTCAAGCCGAGGTTCGTGTCTCGCAGGAGGCGCCCTTGGGCCCGTCGCGGTCGTAAAACTAATCTCTCGGCGAACCTACGGCTCGCCCCAATGTTCGCGAGAAGCTGTAGAGGCCTATGCCGACAGCGGTAGTCATTTCAACAAAAAAAAATCCGGTAGTTTACTTACTCAAATATAATACAACTATTGTTTCCAGCTAGTACCTATCCTGTGAGCCCGTGGTATCACTGCGGACGAGCCGAGACAATTATTGCATCAGATGCTTAAGCATGACTCTCCCAAGATTAAAGTTTTATAAAGTTTAAGGGTGTTGCGCCGTATGTACTTGGTTTACACAAAGTAATAATATGTGTAATAATAAAATTATCATAAAGAGTTTTAGGTATAATCATTTATAATCGTAATCTGACTGACACATTTCGACTTAGAAAAGATAATAAAAATCCAAAAATCTGGAAAGCTTCGAGGCCAAAATCAACACAGGGTTGCCTCTAGAATTTTATAGAAATATTAAAATGTATAATTATTTGTATTATATTTAATACAGAAACGAAAGACCAATGAGGTTTTAAATATTTTTAATTTGAAGAAGCAACAATATTTCATGTGATAAAAATTAAGAGTTTAAGAATCTAGATAGAAGATAAAAGGCCAGGTCCCAATCCAAACAATATTTGGAGATCTATACTCTCTTTTACATTTATATATTTAGATTTTTTAGAATTTAAATTCGAAACAACAATTGAGGTAACTAAATGTATCCATTATCAAAACTTTGTTACATACGTTACATTAAATTGACTTAATTCATTTAATTACTTAAGTTAATTTTGGTACTGTCATATAACATACTTATTTTATTTTTCTTTCATCACAAATAAATCAAAATAAAAGAAGAAATATCAGAATAGAGTCCATTGGGAAAGCTCTCATAACCATGTGATTCTTAATAGACTTCGTTCGATACAACTAGTTTCACGCAATTTGCAAGTGTACGGCAGCCCTGAAAGACGGAAACTTCGTAAAACATGTAATGGCATCGTAAACGGACATTTTGGCCTTGTCGGGTCGTTGTCGGAGCCTACGTCACGCAGACGTAGACGTTTTGAATAGTCTTAGCGAATTTTACATTCAACAATTTTGGGTAAATACGCGAGCCAATTTAAATATTACGCTGGTACTTATATTGTTGTTCAATGTTCTTGAAAAATTGCTAGAAATATTAGTCTCTTGCAACTTGCTCCGAGCTCTATAACTTTTATATCGATAGCTATTTATACTTAGATTTGATATTTAGGTGAAAGTGAAATTATTTGATGTCTTTTTATTACAATTGCAATACGATCTGTATTTCATATCCATAATCAAAGTCTACGCCCTTCAATAGAGCAACAATATTAATTTCCTAACTTCCGCTGAAAAAAACCATCCGTTTCACCACTGGGAGAGCCATTCTGAAGCAATTGCTGACGCACTAATTGGACCAGCTCGTCAGAAGTGATATTACGGGCTCACAGAATACTCATGGTGAAACGGTACTTGTACGTCTATGTTTCGCAGCGTGACTGAGAATATGTCGATATATAAAAATCCGCTTCAGTGGCATAAAAAGTCGGCAACACAACCAATGCGCGGACTGTTGTGCGGTTGTCCACGGGCTGCGGTGTTCTCTTACTGTATAGGAGAACCCACTTGCTCCGTTGTACGCTATACTATAAAAAAAATTCAATCAGCAAGTATTTAAATATACGAATCCCATCACTGTATCATCCGTTTTCCTATAGCTGTTTTCTAGTAGCATGTAAAAAGTAATTTTAAGATAGGGAAGTTGAAAATGTGGAATAGATTTTCACGCCAAGTCTGTCATCTAAATTGTTTGTTTTATAATGGCGCGGGCGTTATTTCAGTCGATTGTAACAAATTAAGGCGATATTTTTGTGTTCACGTTAATTTCATAGAGAGCCTATCTCAGAGCCTATTAATACCATATTAAGTATTAGTCAAATGGAAACGATTCTTCAAGAGGAATCATGTGGATGAAGTCAGACTGTAAGTCACAGTATTATCGAATCTTAGCTAAATACTAAAATATGCGTGAACTCGGAGCCAGGTCAAGGATACAGCAAATTGTGCCTTATCAGGCCACTGCGGCCTCTTTGGGGATTAGGTGCTAATTCGCGACGAATGCTAATGTATATTATTCATCCTATCAAATGCATGGCATTTGAGTTTCTTTCCCGTCTTAAGTTTATTTTCAAAACCACTTAAAGTTTCTTTGATATGGCATTTATTGCAAAATTATTTCTTTGCTTAGATCCACGATATAAGTTCCAAACTCTTCACCAAAATCACGAATTTAAATCCATTTCGTGACTTTTATGTCAAAGTTTTTGTAGCCCGATACCAAAATTATGCAAATAATGTAGGTCACCATTATAGATCGCAGATCATCGGGAACTTATAGTATAAAGTAATAAAGTTTAAAACAACACTTGTTGGAAAACGTTAAACGAGTTTACGGAACTCTTAGCTATTATTTATGGAAATTTGTTCATTTATTTATGAGAATTTTTAAATTTAAAGACTATAATTTTAATCTTATTGATCTTAAGTTTTGACTATCAATTTTGGGATTGTAATAAGATGAGCGATGATATGAATTGTGAACTTTATAATGGGTATATAAAAGTTTTTGAAACGGCATAATGTGTAGGTTTGATGTAACTGGTGTGGGCGATTAATGTAAACTCATTAAATGCTATAAATTCCAACGATTCTACGACACGACCAAAGCTACCAAAAAATTGAAGCTCCAGACATTATAACAATATTACTAGGTTTTATAGTATAACAACAGAACAGGCGGGTCTCCTATATGGTAAGAGAACACCGCCGCCCATGGAAAATCGCACCACACTCCGCACTTTTGATTGTGTTGCCGGCTTTTACGCCGCTTATGCGGTATAACTTCAAAGGAGCCTAATGTCCTCACTCACTTAGCGAAAGAATAACATTATAAGCACTGTTGCAGGCTGAGTGTCTTGTGAACCCGTGGTGTAAGATTCAAAACCAACTCATTAATCTATTAATAGTTAAAAAATGCAGTGTTTCTACTGGTTATGATGTTACAAGAAAATATAGAAGAAAACGCCGGAAAACCATTAGCCTACAAAAAGAGCACCATAAATTTCCACGCTTACGGCGTAGACTATTTGTATGGTTGAAAGTGAAAATGTTTAACTCTGCTGACCTGCCATTGTGCGGGTTGACACTATGGCCTTGATGGGTCACCGGCATGGGATTGTAAACAACTTATGGTGTTCGCTTTTTTACCTGTACGGCTGAGTTTTAACACGCATTAAATCCGAGTGCTACGGCATCAGAAGTTACTTCTGTTTAACTTATATTCATTATTCTTTTTTTATAGAAATGGGCAAGAGGCTCACCTATCATAAGCGGTTCTTCGCCCATGGACACCCCTGACATTACATTGCAGGACATTACACGATAACAGCTAAAACCTAATTTTACTTGTAAAGCAAAATCTCACTAAATTTCTAGGAAATTACCAGCAGTTCTTTAAGCGAGCAATACTTACAACGATAGAGATAGGCAAATGAAAAAAAAAAGTTAATGTTGGTATTTAATTAATAAAAAAACGAATTAAATCGTTTACCATATTTAAACCCCAGTCACGTATCGATCACTATTAGTTTGGCCCGCAATTATGATAATCGCGCACACCTGTTAGCCAAACTATATATGAACTGAGAACTAGTTAACCCTTTCTCAGTATTTAAACAGAAATCTATGAGTTATCTATAAAATGTCTATACTCTAAGTCTCCATATGGGTACTTTTTATGGTATAGCGCAGTGTTATTTTTTTTATAGTAGAGAACACCGCCGCGCCACATTACTCGTATTGGTTGTGTTGCCGACTTTTATCCGCCTCCGATATCCTCACTCACTCTGCGAAACACAGTACAAGTACCGTTTCACGCTGAGTATTCTGCGAGTCCGTGGTATAACTTCGGACGAGCCGACCTAAGTAGTGTGGCTCTCCCACGGGTAATATATATATAGCGCAATACAATACTAAAGCTATAATTGGTTCAGAAAATTAACCTCTACCAGTAGAACCAACAAGAAACTCATAGGGTTTTTATAGACAAATTTACAATAGTTGGTTTATTTGTGTTTATCGTGGTGCTTATCCCGACGCTGATTAAGTTTCTCACTCTCTCTTCTTCTTCTATTCCTTGATGGACTGACTGCAGAGAGTAGATTTAGATACGAGCAGTACTTATCAGCATGACACATACGTAATATAACTTAAATAAGTACTTTGCATTCAAAAAGTCACGCATCTAATAATTTCCGCGCATACGAAGTTAACACAGTACTAGTTCGGTTGTTGGGCGGAATTTTTGCCTCCGTGATGTCATATGGCAGCGACCTAGCGAGGCCGTCACTATTAGATTAGAACGTTAAATTTGCCTCTCGTTTCCCTGTCATTGATCTCTTACGTTTTTGTGATATTAGCGCAAGAACTCGATCTGTGTTTTTGTTTTTTTTTCAAGCACCGATCACCAGATGTGACTGCAAATCAGTTGCTGTTCGGCGTGTAAATATTCCATACAAACTTTTACTACTAAATGTTTAGACATTGTATCCTATGTCCCCTACGGGTGAGCGGATCAAATAGTCGTTTTTTTTACTTTGAGGCTTGTTGTAATAAATACATCTTATATCATAATTGATATTTAGAGATTCACACAACTTCGGTCACTAAAAATCAAATTACAATGTCCTAAAACCATTCAGCCTCCGCCTTAAACAATTTGTTTTTTATAGTATAGCGGACAGCAGACCAGGTGGGTCTCCTATATGGTAAAAGAACCATGCCCACCTTGGCCACCCCACACGTGCAATGGTTTTGTTGCCTGCTTTTTACTCCACTTAAGCGACATTTTGAAAGGCCTCCGATATCCACATTCACTCTGCGAAACACAGAACAAGTGAGCCCGTGGTATCACTTCGATCGAGCCGGCCCAAATAGTGCTTCAGCATGGCTCTCCCACGCATAATTTACAATATACATTCTATAATATTTCATTCTATATAATATTAAATATTGTAATAAACTCGTATTCCATTCATTCAAATGTAAGAAAAGAAAGTTCACAATACACAAATACTAAAATAAAAGGAATGAATCAAATCTCGAAACAGTTGTCCAATAATTGAAATATCAAAAAGCATTATAATTACAGCACAATATTCCCATTAATCCCGAACAAAGCGTCGCAAATCGCAATAGCAGTGGAGTTTCTGTTACGACCACGTTACAGAAGAAAGCGGGAACAGATTGCTCTAAATTTTAATAAGACCTAAAATTTCAATTTATCATATAATGCTTCTATTCAAATAGACTGATAATTTTAATGAATATAGTTAATTAATGTAATATGGCAAATGACATTCAAATAAACTGAGTATTAAACTAAAAGTCATTAGCGTTATAAGTACATAATTCTATGCTTATTTATTATAATAAAGGATCTCAAAAAAGTATAAGCCCGCAATATGCTAAAATTTACGCGTCAAATAACATAACTTGAATAGTAATTAAGTATAATTTTTTTGAATAAGGGACTACTTAGCGAAGCTATTGTGTATATACTACTAAACTTAGTTTATACTTGTAAACTTGTTTTGTTTTTATTCTATAGCGGAGAACGGAGCAGATGGGTCACCTATGTGGTAAGAGTACACCACCGCCCAAGAACAACCGCGCCACAGTCTATGCATCACTTGTGTTGGCGGCTTTTTAAGCCGCTTAAGCACTTTCAAGGGCCTCCGATATCCTCACACTCTGTGAAACGTAGTACAAGTATCGTTGCAAGCTGAGTATTCTGTGAGCCTGTGGTATCACTTCAGACGAGCCGGTCCAAATAATGCGTCAGCATATGCTTCAGCATGGCTCTCCCACGCCTGTGACAATATCAAGACATTCACCCGGCCACTCTCAAGCCCTTCCAGAGACCGAATGAATTATAAAATAAATTATAATTGACAGGACCGGTATTCGGATTTTAATGACGAGTTGACGATATATTCTTTCGCCCGCCTCCTGCTTTTGCAACGTCCACCAGGGTTAGGAATAGATTGAACAGATAGTTCTCGCAATGAGTTGTTTTTTCTTATTGCCAGCCACAAAGTCTGTAGACCTTTGTCTGGTGCACAAAAGCTAAGATTACTTTGATAAAACGAGTAAATCTATCCAGCTATTCTAAGGTTGACCTTCAAATTATTAAAATCACACATTGCGTTACCTAATACGATGATGCTATATTGTGACCATTTTTAACATTTCTACATCGTTAACATATAGAATATATATGTCGCGGTCATCTGGTTGAATCCGCTATTTCATCGGATGACCACCGCGTTCATTGAATGACGACTGTAGTTGAAAGACAACTCGTCAAGTTGTTGAATGTCATGTGCAACGTCTTGACTGAACGTCATTTAGCGTAGTCGTGATATATACCGCTAACTGGTTGGACGTTGAGTTACCATTGTTAAGTCAACTTTCGGCCTAGTAATTTAATTGAATGTCGTTATTCACACATGCTAATCATTCATTTAGATCAAATAGCGGTTCCAGATAGACTGTGTCATATACATAACCTGCGTATCCGGCACCAATGTTAAAAATGTATGTACGAAAATCGTGAGCGACATAGACATATATCTTTACACTAGCTCCGTTAGTAAATGCTCTAAGTTCTGTGTCACATTTAACATCTGTAGTTGCTATCATTTAGAATACATACACAATACAATTGAATACTATCAATGAATAATTTCAAATTCATTTAGCATCGATTACAAATATAAATGGGTAATAAATCACGCATAATAAAATATACGGACGCAAATTATTCCAATGCCACTCATTCAAGAACAGCCCATTTGACCTATAGTTCAAAATTAGTTAATTAGGGCCATTAATATGTAAATATGAACAAACGACGTTATTTCGGAATGGAAACTACACTGTTAACTTTGTATCTACCCATCTTGCGTCAGGGTAAATAATAATTAATAATATAAATAAATTATTGTAAATTATTATATTTTTTTACGATTACAGCACTACGCATTGTCGAGATGGAATTACTAGTAACAATATTATGAAAAAATACAATCAAATCACTAAATAAATATAAGCTTTAGTTAAATTCAGTAATTTCGAACTTAACTATAGCTTTCCTAAATGCAACTTGTTTGATGAGTAAATTTATAATAATATATTTATATTTAAAATTCCATGTATATTGATTGATATTGCCTCAGTACGTGCGGAATACCAATAACCAAACACTCTACAAATAATAATGTATGTTAATTCCTTTTCCGCCTTTTATTCAGACGGCATATAAATTTTAATGTGGATCGTAACTACTTAGGATTTGTAGCAAGTTTGAATAATAATTATTTTTACATTGTACGAAGGGCCTCATGTGCGTACTCCCTTTGAATCAGATTTAATTAATACTTTATGGAATTGTTACCGAATAGCTCTTTATGTATTTACAGCTCAGCCAAGCTGCCTTTTCGTCCTACTTACATCCGTGACAGTACCAACTCTCATTATTTTCTTTAGTGCTAGTATCATCTCTAATCTTTTTTTTGTCTTTTCCTCTATTTTATTTTTGTAGAACAAATCTTTAGTCACTCGAGTTCCTCTGTAATTAACGGTCTTTCTTCTTACTGTTCATGTCTTTTAAAATTTCTTAGCTGGTGTATGCATGAGCGGCTTACACGTTGTTCTTTTATAGCGTTATATATTATAAGCGTTATATATTATAAGCTTAAGCGTTATATATTATAAGCATTATTATATTATCCTCATCATCGTCGGAACTGGAACAACCGTAAACCATTCTGTAAAATCTTTCAGGTGTTATTTTCGGGGTGTGATCACTTGTTAAGGCCCTAAAAACAATATACCAATAAAAAAACGGTTAAGTTACCGTTTCTAAAGGTGTTTGACGTTTAGGCCTTATTGGCCGCACCTACATATACAAAGATAAGTACATATATTAATAAATAGCAACATCTTTAAAAAAATATAATTAAATCATCTGTCGAGTAAATGCTATTTTTTAAAAACCATAATAGTTAAGACGATCTCAAGTTTGTATAATATATGAATAGTTAATGAAGTTACCAAAAATATCAACATCACATCTATTCAAATGATCGATGACTGTCTATGTATGAATTGATTTGTAGCGTAGCCGTTTCCTTGTGTTTGTTGCACCCAGATGAATCATCACACTCATACCAACGCGTAAAATGATTACATGCAGCTCATGACATAGATCATAATCCATATTGTATTGAATTAAAAAAAAGTATAGATTTAAAAGTTTAGGAGCTCACCATATTTAAAAATTAAAGTATTCTACACAACAACTAATAATAGTTTTATTATAAGCATGAGAAAGGTAAATAACCCGTAGGAGAGCCATATTGAAGCATATGCCGATGCACTAATTGGGCCGGCTCGTCCGAAGTGATACCACGAGCTCAGAAAATACCAGCGTGAAACAGTATTTGTACTGTGTTTCACTCAGTGAGTGAGGATATCGCAGGCCCTTGAAATTATATAGCTCAAGTGGCGTAAAAGGCCGACGACACAACCTAAGCGCGGATTATGGAGCGGTTGTCCATGAACAGGAGAAATCTCTTACCATAAAGGTAATCCGTTTACACTGCTGCCCTATGCAATAAAAATTTCTACTTTCATATAATATTTAATCACAAAGCAGATATTGCTAGCTGTATTTGACGTTTATTAAGTATTTCAGACTAGTCCTTTTAGTTTGATAATACACTGCACCACTACAGGTACTGCAAACTACATCTGCTAATAATTTTAGTATCAAGTGATCTCATGTTGATGTGTCATGTTTAGGACTTAGGAGCAACGCCCATAGCACCTACATACCTTAAATATGGTTGAGACTTTTGTGAGGAAAATGAATTTCTGAGAATCGACAAATCGCATATTTTTATAGTAGTGACGCGAGCGATTAATGATTTGACAATGTTTATTATGGGTGACGCAAGGACCCTATATTACCTCCCTCTGAAATACACTTCAATACGAGATTTCGACGATCGACAATTCCACGATTGAAACTTTGTGTATGAAAAAAGCTTAACACACACACAAATTTTGTAGCTAAGTCTTCTCTAAAACTAAATTTTGCAAAGATTTGTAATATGTCTCTAGAAGATTAATAATAAATGGATAATGATTTATGGTACTGTTCTCTATTATAAGGGATTTACCCATAATTTAAATATAGTAAACAATATTTTAGCTATAAGCAATAACTTGCAAATGCTCAATCCAAGTATTTATTCTTCCAAAGATATAAAAAGCGAGCCTATCAGTTGGCGTAAGTAGTTTATTTATTCTTCTCGTTTGATTCATTTCGATCATAACAAACAAAAAACGCATTAAAATCGATCCATTTGCCTAAGTGCTAGGATGCCACAAAATATTCACACACAACATATAGACAAAGTTATACCTCCGTCTTGCGTAATGGTTTTAAAAGTATAGGACTGACCTATATAAGTTACGATTTAAAAAATATGCTTATTATCTGGCTCTTGCGTACATTTAAAGAATTAGAATAAAACAATTCGTAAATCACATGGAGACTTTTCTTCAGACAAAATTTCTAACTTTCTTATGAAAATAATCTTTAGGAAGTCTTAGAAGCTACAGCCAACCTTGGCTCAGGAGGCGCCGCGGGGTGGGGAAACCTTGAAAGATACATCGAACTCAACGGAATGCTTACAGACCGTCCAAAATCATCGACGCAAATATATGCCAAATTCGCAGATAAAACACTCGCTAAACTCGTTTCTTCCGTCTGGCTTCACCAAGATTAGGTACTAATGTGAAATGAGTTCCCGTACTCAAATAGGGAAACCAGAAAAGTATAGCCAGAGCCTACACGTCTAGTGAGGCGAAATAGACATTTAAAATAATATTGAAATTGTATTCTATAATTTTTGTTTTAGATTTAATTTACTAAAATATTATGCTTTTATTATATGTCTTTTATAACTGAACTGTACTATCAAATTAAACTTACGATAGAAAATAATAAATTTAATTGTCCCAATTTCTATATTTTTGTATAGGATAGGTATATGAACAGAATATCATTCAAGTACAAGTCGACACACACTTTATCTTACTTTTTAAAATTATTAATGTAATTAGTAAATTAATCTTTCTTGCAATCATTTCAAAATAAAATTTTCTCTACTCTAAATGAAACAAAGCGTAATTATAAATTACACCAATTAATTATGCAATTAAAGTCGGAATCTGCTTAAAGTTTAGATTAAACAATTTTAACCAGACTACCTTGATATTTATTGTTTCACTGTCTAGGTTCAATTTTTTCAAGGTTTTACAGCGTGTGTGAGTTACCTGCATGCACCATCGTATCCTTTGTTTTATTTTGGACGAATAAATACATAAATAAACGATTTAAATATCTACATTTATTTATTATGCAAAATTCAATAATGTTTCGTCAGATTCTATATTATGCGAATTGATTATCATTCTAAATGAAATCAATTGTTAAAGCAAAATTATATCGTAAAAAGCAAAAAAATAATATTTAATTTCGTAACTTAGATAAGAGCTGAATTCTGCGCAAATATAAATTAAATATCTATCTATCTATATATTTTGCCGTGATTTCTTGTTATACCAATATAAGTGTATCTATACATATATATTCTTTATCAACCTTCCAAAAAACACAAAAACATTTTTATAGCTTTTTATTACTTTTAAATTCTATCTAAAAATTTCACGCTAAAGAAGCACACCAGCGTCCTACTTTTTTGCTCAAATATCTATGAAATAACAATCCTTACCCATAAAGGTGTTTTTGATTTCGTGATATGATATTAAATTTTAAATAAATCTATTTAAGAATAACGACAATTAAAGATATAGCTTTTGGGATTGGTGTAACGGGCTGTTCTCAGCAACTCGACGTATGAGCGCCTATTTTGCGTGTGGGGTGGTATGGTAAATCACTCAAGCTACCGTAGTTCCCTAAGAAATTTCAGCAACCCCTTCGAATTGCTGACAATTTCGGAGAGCGTTCCCTGAGTTCCGAGGTGATGCGCCCTGTGAGGATTAGCATTGTAATCTTGTACACTCTAGAAAGACACGAACTGCTGTTTCTTCCTCCTCCATGCACGCTCTGCATAGGCGGCTAAAAGAATTATGTCCCGTTATGAAATATCAATCTTTATTAATAAATTCTATGTTTTTCGATTTAGTATTTAATGAACAAAAGTGTAGACAAGAATTTTGATGCCAAATAAAACTGTCTAATAGTGTTTTCACAAGTTAACAATTATATATACCCTTATTTTATAGTAACAAATATATTAATGACTGAACTTCGATATAATACAAGCGTTTTAGTAGGTTTATTATTATAAAGATATTCTTATTCGTTTTATTCTTTGATTTTAGATATCTGTTTAATTTATGTTTTTCAAATACAGTTGTTTTTTACGAGTAGCCAACTAAGCGCCATTTAAATCTATTTCTGATTTTGTACAAGATACAAACGTCTTGAAAAGAACATAATCTGCATGTAAAACAATAGTTATTTCTTGTTCAACAAAATAGTCAGCATTTTGTTTAACATTACATGTAAGATTTAAAAAACAGATCCTCGCCCTCTAAACTCATATAAATATACATATGGAACTGTAAAATTAACAGAAAGATGTTAAATAGAAGTTTTTACTACTGTAATAGGTGGTACTCTAAGTTATTAGTCTCTAATCTTTTATGTTCAGTAAAAGTTTCTTACGCCATGAACTTGTGATGTGAATTAAAAAGCAATACCAACATTTGTGAATGTCGGACTTATAGCGTTGATAATCTCTGCGGGGTTTGCAAATTATTTACGCCACATACCCAAGGGCATAGACAACTGTAATTTAACGTTATCTGTTAAAATACAATCGCTAAGTTGAGCCTGATATATCAAATCATTTCATAACTGTTCTTTGATTATTCGAAAACTATTTTGTCTATAACCAACAGCCAATATTACTCAATTTGAAGCCCGAAAACATTGCTAATTAACAAATTATTTTTCCATCTATTCATCAAACTTTAATCAAAACCAAGAAAATACATCTCAAACATTATTTAACACTATTATAAATACCATTAAAATATAAAAGTAAAAATGTAAAACACAAAAATAAAATAAAAATATTGAGGTTCTATCTGTTAAATGTACGTAGACTATAACGGCAGCGACCGGATTGAAGGCTACACAACGCTTCATTATATAATATTGAGCAGACAAACTCGGACACTACGCAAAATTCCCATGTATTTATAAAATCCTTAATGGTTTTGATTGAAAGTAATATCTAATTTTGGGTAATTTATCATTTTTAGGAAGCGTCATCATCTATGACAGAAATAGTCTCGTCTTATTTTGAGGAAGGGTTTGCCCAAATAATGAACTACGTCTTTCGGAATAATTATTATTTAAATTTTTATCAGAAATAACCGATTACGTCAAGTTGGTCTACTACTATTGAACTATCTATTGACTATTCATATGTACAAGATACAATCAAATTATTGCAATTTACTTTAACATTTACATAACAAAAGAAGTTAGATGTTTATAAATATTCATATATTATTTACTTTACTATGATCCACAATTTATCTGCGTAGTCACCATGGCTGATTGCACGATAACATTTTCCCCCGTGCCAGAGCCATGCTGAAGCATATGCTGACGCATAAATTAGCCCGGCTCGTCCGAAATGATAACACGGGCTCATAAAATACTCAGCGCGAAGCGGTACTTATACTGTGTTTCGTATAGTGAGTGAGGATATCTGAAAATAGCGTAAAAATCCGGCAACACAACTAAAGCGCGGAATGTGGGGCGGTTTTTGATGTTTTTTGATTTTTGATGGCTGTAGTATAAAATAATACGCACACGAAAAATAAACTATTATGATCTGAATTGAAAAATTCAAGTAATTTACATATCGTAGGATATAGATATATCATAGTATGACATTATATATAGTTAAATATATAAGAGATCTTTAATCCTTCAATTAGAATACTATAATTTAATTGAAGATTATATTTGTCTTACTTGGTTCACTCTGTATTATGTAATTCAGAAGAAATTATCTCAATAGATTTTCTTTAAGAATATCACAAATAATGGCCTAACTATTTCAAAACATGAAAATATTGTGTCAAAAAAAAAGTCGGACTTTTAGGGACTTTTATTTGGGCGTGTTACCCTAATTCAATTTAAAAAAATAATAAGAGCAGTCATAAATTAAGTTGGATTATCGCCGACGGGGCTTAAAAAAATATTACAAGCCTTACTTACAACACCGTCTTTTAAGATAAGTAACAGCTAAGCATTAGTTAAATATACACCTTTATTTGCTTTACATATTTTTAAATTTTTAATGTTTTTATTTTAGGCCTGTATCAAAATCATAAAATAATATATTTGTATGCGTTTCTATTTTACTTATTACTTATTTACTTTATTATTTAAATTTTAAATATTCTGATAATACAAACATTATTATTGTTCTTAATATATCTCATATTGCATATTGATTGAAGCTGAACAATATATCATATATATATAGGCCTATGTCCAGCAGTGGACTTGAATGGGCTGATGATGATGATGAACAAGATATCAGTAAAACATAAATAATCATATTGATATCATGAAGGAAAGTACCTAATGCAAGTCATAAAATATCATTTCATCAGCAAACTGTAAAGATTACCTTCGCAGGTACAAGTATTCTTTTATCGCCAATTTGTAAACCACATCATGACTGCCTCCTTAGTAAACTCTTTACAAAGAAATGAATAGATTGATTTTAAAATCGAAATACTTATACTCATTTTAATTAAATATAATTAATAATTATTATATTTTTCATTATAAATTGTAGATTTTGTATATTATAATGAATGAGAAATGTCAAGTAAAAATCTGGTGATAATTATATTTGTAGCAAGTGCTAAAATATTTATGTCCTGTTAATTTAGCTTACTTTACTTATTTATTTATTATATTTGTTACAATAGAAAAATATTTTATTGAAATACCAACACAATACTTATACTCAATTCCTTATCTTCTTTTATTTCCCACTCACATAACATCATGGTACATATCAAATCATATTATCAAGCTACATAAATGTATTTATTAAAATATGTTACATTTAAAAAAGAATTAAATAGAGAAAGTTTGATTTACTTTTCTTCACTAACCATGATTATATGTTAATTATAAATTAAATAAATTTCTTTGCTAAATGTCATGTCATCATCATCATCAGCCCATTCAAGTCCACTGCTGGATAAAGGCCTCCCCCAAAGACGCCCACCTTTTACGATCTTGAGCGATCTGGATCCAGCGGTTGCCCGCGACCTTCGTGAGATCGTCTTTCCATCGCGTGGTGGGACGTCCCACTCGGCGTTTTCCCGTACGCGGTCGCCACTCGAGAACCTTTCTTCCCCATCGGTTGTCAATTCGTCGAGCGATGTGGCCAGCCCATTGCCACTTCAACGTACTAATACGGCGGCAACGTCAATCACTTTGGTTCGGCTGCGGATAACCTCATTTCTGATTTTATCTCGCAGCGAGACTCCGAGCATTG
>DWCF01005158.1:0-14828 GCA_018230265.1 Delias oraia
TTTGATTTAGTACATGAATAATTTTTCACCCGTTGGAGAGCCATGTTGAAGCATATGCTGACGCACTATTAGGGCCGGCTCGTCCGAAGAGATAACACGGGCTTACAGAATACTCAACGTGAAATGAAATGGTAGTTGTATTTGAAACGATACTTCTACTGTGTTTCGTTGATTGCGGATATCGGAGGCTCTAAAAAATACCGCTTAAGTAGTGTAAAAAGCCGTCAACACAACCAATACGCTCAATATGGAGCGGTTGTTCATGTGCGGCGGTGTTCTCTTACTATTTAGAACCCACCTGCTCCGTTGTCCGCTATAGCATAAAAAAATTTAGTTGTCGGTGCTAAAATCGTTCTATATCATGTTACTGGGATATTTGGTCTCCGTTTGTTTTGACTGTTGCTCACCGAGCTGTGACACAGAATCAAATGTTTAAGCACGATCTCACGAACCTATTGAATATCATTTGATTTGCGAAGTCTTCGACATCATTACCAAGTACTAGATATTTATATGTACATAACTATTTCGATAAGGTACCTACTGTTTTTAAATCCGTAACATAATGGTTCTAAATAGTAGACCCCCCAACTGGTATCATATTAAAAATAAGTAAAGTATGGCTATGCCTATATTAAAGCTATTTCGTAATGGTGTATTGATAAGTACAGTTCGTATAAACTGATTAAACTTAAAAGATATAAAACTAACATAAACAAGGTACGCAAGGCGAGAACTTACGCAGCTATCACTGAATTAGTAATCAAGTAGGTAACCATTGTATGCATGTATCTCCGCGCCTGCGCCCAAAGGCAAATAAAGCGATAGTCCGTAATGATTTTGAAAAGAGGTTTCAGCAATATCTCACCAGGGGCATGTTCCATGTTTAAGAATACTTGAATTTTATGGGTCGGTCAATTAAATTATAATTTATTAAAAGCAACAATTAAGTATTTTATCGTCAGCTTTTTCGATCAATGATTAATAATTGCTAAACAAGGTGTTGCCGACAAAATATATCTAATGAAAAGAAATATAAAATCTAGAAGAATGTTACTTTATTTTTTTTAACGTTAAGAGGATTAGCAACAGTGACTCGACCATAACACCACGTTGATAGAATACACTACACGTCACAGCGCTCTTAGCCTTGGACTTCTTATGGCATTTAGAATTTTATATCCGTCATTATTTAATTTTATTTTAATTTTTACGTCCATCTGACAATAACAGAAAGGTTTTATTTATCTTAAACCTACTTGATATTAAAACTATTTGTTCTTGTTAAAGAATATGATTCCTCAATGCAGTTTTTGTACTAATCTCGAAATTAAATCTTATTCAATACATTTAACGTTAATAAGTAACAAACGAAAAGCATTCCCACCCATTGAATTATATAATTGCAAAAAAAATGGTTCGTAGCATTTGGAATTACATTTACAGTTTGATAGCCATCAATCGTTTCTCAAGTGACAACAACACCGAGAATGGTGATATTTTATCGTGGCCCGTTTTCGTAACTTGCGCAATCATCAATTTGGCACGCGAATGGGAAGAACAATTTGAAAATTATGCGGAAAAAATTGAGGAATGCTATGGGTCGATGTGCTAAAGATAATGTGCATTAAATGTGTTTCTGTTGAGCCAGCACGATTGTTTTATGTTATAGCGGACGACGGAGCAGGTGGGTCTCTATATTCTATGCGAAAAGAACACCGCCCTCCTTGGACAACTGCATCACATTCCGCGCATTGGTTGAGTTGCCGGCTTTTGACACCACTTAAGCGGCAATTTTAAGGGCCTACGATATTCTCACTAACTCAGCGAAACACATTAGAACCACTGTTGCAAGTATAAGTACCATTTCACGCTAACTATTCTGTGAGCCCGTAGTATCACTTCCGTCGAGCTGGCCCAATTAGTGCGTCCACATATGCTTCAGCATAGCTCCCCCACGCGTGCAAAATATTTTATTTGACAAAGTCATTTCGACCCTTTTATCGCTCATACTAGGGACTCTGAACATTTGTGCCTTTTAAACTATTTATCTTAAATTTTTTATCACAGAATTCTCTGCGTGAAACGATTACTCTGCTGTGTTTCGCTGAGTCAGTGAGGATATTGGAGGCCCTTAAAAATGCTGCTTAAACGATGTAAAAAGCCGGCAACATAACCAATGCGCGGACTGTGGCGCGGTTGTTCAAGGGTGGGTGTTCTCTTACTATATAGGAGACTCACATGCTCCGTCGTCCGATATAGAATAAAAAAATATATGCAATAAAAATTGTATATGATCTTTGCATTTCTGCAATTTTATCTTAACTATACGCAAACGAAGTCACGCAACAAGCTACTTAACTTTAGAAAGTTAAGAACTAAATATATATTTGAAATTAATACACTTTGTTCTTCTAAATTTTAAACAAATCATAGGAATAAAAACATGTACCAACATTTTGATGAGAAATAATGCAAACATAAATTATTGTATTCATTGTTTTGTGTTATTATTTACCAAAATGACGTTTTGCATTTGTTACTTTTATCTTTAGGTAAATTTGTTGAAATTATGTCTCAATAGGTTCTTCTTAACTAGGTCGCGACTCAACATTGTCAGGCTTAAATTCGTGGTAAGTTAGCAAAAGTGTACCAATTAAAAAGAAATATTCATATGATTAGTTCACAATTGAGTTATCATTTCTTTTATACTATATATTCCTTTGTAGTTGTTAGCGAAGTCTAATTATTCTCGATGTGAAATTGTGTCCACTCATTATGTTGAGGATTAATTACATTTAAGAGAAATTTGTTAATTTTAACGAGCACATGGCTGGGGCTTACATCACTGTGGGAGGGTGTTAAATTTGTCAGAGCTTTTTGTTCTAGAAGTAGAACAATTTCTCGTACTCTATAGTTTAACTATAGAAGACTGGTTCGAGCTCTTTTACGGGAGAAAAATCTTTTTGCGTCTATATTGCAGTACAATCTCTTATATATTGCTAATTAATATCAGTGAACGTGTACAACCGCCTACCTCGTACCTACGCATGCAGTTGTTTACTGTACAAGATTGTATTTATAATGCTCACTCGTCATTGCTTATATCGAGTGAAAGTTTCGGATAAAAAGATTAAAAGTTAAAACACGACTACTCACTATAAGACGTGTTTGAAAGTAATAAAATGCGCGTTTTTTGATGTCCAATTTTTAAAAATAGAAGCTTTAAGCGGAACTACAAGATAAATTTGATAATTTTATTCATCTACCGCGTACTGTGATAAATATATGGGATATACATAGTTCTCTATCATATAAACATAGTACCTAATCTAGAACGCGCTAGTCGTATTATAAAAAGACGCGATACTTAAACAATAATGTAAATAGAACGATCTTGATACAATCATCTCAATCAGATTCAGAAAACAGTTATTAAGAAGCAAAACCTTCGCTTCACTACCTCCTTACTGAGATGAAATAACGGTATAAACCAATAGTTACATAAATAATGTAACGAAGGCAATGTTAGAAAACCGGTATTTGAGAATCGTGCCTACAAGAACAGGATGTACCTACTTTTTTGCCAATTAGCTGCAATTCAGTTAAGACGTTTACTTTCGTTTCAAACTGGATCTAACGTATATTTTGTTTGTGTTCTTTTATAAAGGACTATACCGAAATAAAACTCTATTATCCTATTTCTTTCGTTGTAAGTTTCTGAACTTACCTAATTGTATCGTCATTAGGCGTACAAACTATACATAACTAAATAAAGTAAAAATATCGATGAAAGATTCTTTAACACAGAATCGTAGCACGGAACACCAAAGTTTACGTTTTAATATTATGAATTGAGAGAAATCGTTAAATTGAATCGTCTTACGATCGATGCGCACAAAGCGAAGCAAATTACTTGTTGCGAATAGCTACAGGAGAAATTAGATATCAATAAAGGTAAATAACTTTAACAATTAAAAGTTATTGAACCTCATACTGGCTGATTCCAAGAAAACAACTGTAATAACTTTTAATATAATATAGGATTTTTAAATAAGTCACAACTCCATTTAGATTGTAAGATCATGTAATATAAATTATTAATGCAAGGTCATCCATTCTATTGTAATATGGCTTCTTGTTACATTGCAGAAAATTAAATTGAGAAAAAAATGTCATAAGGACATTCTCACGGGATAAAATATAGGAATCTTAATACTCTAAGTATAAAGAGTTCTTTTTTCTAATATTTTAACATTATTTCAATGAAATATTAAAATTATCAAGGTAGAATATAAACATGTACCTCTGATATTTATTAATAAGCCAAAATGATGTCATTCAATGAATATTTTTATTACGTAGCCTCGTTGAGCTTAAAACACAAAAATCAGTTTTTATGATACGTATTCTCAGACAACAGTAAATAAATATTGTATAAACAATGTTGATCCTTTTAAAAATAATAAGTAAATAATTTCTCAGTGTTTAGGATGGTAAGGCATTACAATACAGTTTGATGGTAAAGATAAAAGAAGAAAGAAAGTAGAAAGATAAAATAACAAGGCATAATTAGACAAAATTTTACATGTTTATATCATCAGTTGTGGTCATATAAAAAATAGAGATGCTTGTAAGAAGAAAAATTAATGTTGACTGTAATAAATTACTGATAGTCATTGTAAACTATGTCAATTGCAGTTTGTAAAACAGATATGAAAATTAATGATATTGAGAAATATTTTTGGGATACTTACCAGTTCTAGGTGATATTGGAACAGCGGGCTTGGGTGCAGCATTTGAACATAGCCTTCCAATTTTTGATGGGGGTTTCAGTCCAGATGGCTTTGAAAATGTTGTAGGTCTAGATGATTCCGATCTGGGCATTGTTGATGTAGCTGTACTAACAGTAGATGTTTCTGAGGAAACCGACGACGGCGATGCCGGGTTTCTCTCATTCTCCGATTCATTTTTGTCACTCATTATTGATTCACTACTTGAAGTTTAAAAAAAACTCTTGCATCCTTATCAAATCATGCTGATATACTGAAACTGTACAATTACAGTAAGAGTCCGAAACATTGAAAACATGACGCGATACATAAACTATAAATATCTCGTTTCCCGCGCACTTTGAAGGCGTTAATCTGGATCACGGCCATGATTCAAAATATTAAATATATATACACGTATTACGTTTTTACATAATCATTGTTTTGTAAAATTTTGTAGAATCATTAAGAATCTATACGATACGTCAATATATAAGTAACTACATTTAACTATCGATTACCTAAAACTGTAAGTTTATCCAGAATATATGCAATTATATATTTTTTATAAAAAAATAAATAACAATAAAAAAATATCCTAAAACTTTACCGATTGTTGGGCCAGCTGAGCTTGACGTTACAAACGTTATCACTTCACGAAACACATCTAACACCTCGATACACTTATAATTATAAAAGTCGGAAAACGGTTCGTTAATAATGTCTTAATAGTAGCTAAACAACAATGTTTCTGCTATATTTATGAAAAACTAAACAACTTTTATTATTACATTTAAAAAACCAAGCAAGAAGAAACACGATCAAAAATTAAATTGTTGCACACACTACGAAATTGTAAAAATCTGACAATTTACAAACTGCTTAAGTCAAAATTGACAATATTGTCACATGAAATGAAATATCTTTATTCGTTTTATTTTTTTTTTATAAATAGATTCTTGGTTTATGTTTACGTGTTCTGTATTTCCATAGAAATCTTATAGTCTCTCACACTTATTTCTCTACACCTAATTCAAATAATAATGTCACTGATAAGATGCGTAAGTGTGACTCTCTGATGTCTCACTTAGTAAAAAGTAAAAATAGATATCGTTAAAATTGTTGAGGTAACTTATATTTCTTCCCTTTTCTTTAAATTAACGGAACATTGAGTAAAAATTATGTCTAATTGCCTTTTTAATCAATTTAAATTATAGTAAACGTAGGATGTTTTGAGGAACTTGCTTAAAATACAATAATTGTGACCGCTAGTCTCAGAAGAAAAAAAAAATAAGAAGAATAAAATATCCAGTAATACTAAATATAAAACTTGAAAATAAAGGTATACCTATAGTATTTAGAACAAAATATAAAAGCTTGATGGAGTGAGGAAGCGTTCCGGTCTAGTTTCAGTAGTACTAGTTTCTGCATTTCCACAAAAAAATTTATACAATTGAGAAGTATGGAAGTCATGAGATTTTATAAATATTTATAGAAATGACTAATGAGCAATGTTTTAAGCTGTATCCGGACGAACCGGTATATTTAGTACGCCAACTTAGCTCATCCACGGAAACTTGTCCTGCCATTGTCAAGTCCTTCCAGAGATCGAATAAATTTACAAATTAAATCTTAAAATTCATTGTTCTATTCAGACCAGTGACCAAAGCATAACGTCACAGTACCGTACTAGACCGCAGGGCCGCGAAGCTCTTGAATTGTATAAGATTAAATGTGCAAGTAACTTTTTACGTGTATTATGTATCTACATAGATATCTATAATACATTACATAATTTTACATATTTTTCCATAGATATTGCACTACCTCCTTATAACTTTGTCTATATTAGGATTATAGTTTAATTTTTTTTGGGATTTTATGACCGGCTATTTACAACCTTTAGGTCAACTCAGTTTCAATATTATATAAATAAACAGCGGCGATCTATTTATCTGAAGCATTAATAAAATGGTTTTAATTGTTTCATATTATTGACATTTATTGGCAATGAATGCAGCTGGCTGCCCAAATAGAGTATGAAGTTATTATTTAAAAATATAGATAAAGATGGCAGTGGGTAAGTAAATATTTTGATATTTTTAAATGTATAATCGTTATTAGTGATTTTTATTTCTCTACTAATTTCCAGAAGTGTTGGTCTTATTTCTGAGGAATCTGAGGATATGTGGCATGCTTACAACCTCATAGCCGAGGGAGATTCTGTTACTGCATCAACTGTCCGAAAAGTACAAAATGAGTCTTCGACGGGCTCTTCCACGAGCAGTAGAGTACGAACAACTCTTACTATATCAGTGGAAAATATCGATTTTGATACGCAAGCGTGTGTACTTCGTCTGAAAGGACGAAATATTGTCGAAAATCAGTATGTTAAGGTAAACAATAATGTTTATGAATAATTGGTTCTTTTTCTTCGAATAATTTTTTTTATAACATAATTAACCTTCAGATGGGAGCATATCATACATTGGATTTAGAACTAAATAGAAAGTTTACTTTGCAAAAGCTGCAATGGGATTCTGTCGCCTTGGAAAGAGTGGATATGGCATGTGACCCAGCTAGTTCTGCTGATGTGGCAGCAGTAGTTATGCAGGAGGGCTTGGCACATGTCTGCCTTATCACATCATCAATGACTTTGGTTAGATCAAAAATTGATATAACCATACCACGCAAGAGGAGAGGTTTTGTACAACAACATGAGAAGGTATATATTTTTTTAAAAAGTATTGAAAATATTCAATCAAATTTAGACTTATCAACTAAATATCTTAATGTATGAATTTCAATTATAATACATATTTAATATGTAAATATGGAACATTAAGATATCTTATCATTGTAGTTATATTATAATACATATATTTTTTCAGGGCTTAGCTAAATTTTATGAAGCTGTAATGCAGGGTATAATCCGTCATATTGACTTTAATGTAGTCAAATGCATAATACTTGCATCTCCAGGTTTTGTCAAAGACCAGTTTTATGACTACATGCTGCAACAAGCTATTAAGAATGATAATAAATTACTTATTGAAAATAAATCAAAATTCCTACTGGTTAAAGCTTCATCAGGATTCAAGCATTCACTAAAAGGTATAATAAAAAAAAATGTTGTTAGATTTTCCAGATTAAGATGCTTTTTGGAATATGGCTAATATGAGATATAATAAGTGGAATTATTGTGGATTGTTTTAATTCATCAAATATTAAATATTTAAGTTGCCAGATAGTCAATGTAAAAAATATTTTTTACATAAATATAGATTATATAATAATAAAAATAAATATATAAAAATTACAGAAGTATTACAAGAACCATCTGTGATTGCCAAGATTTCTGACACTAAAGCTGCAAGTGAAGTAAAATTACTTGAGAGTTTTTATACCATGCTACAATTGGAACCAACTAAAGCATTCTATGGGAAGAAGGATGTTATGAGAGCTAATGAAGCCCTAGCAATTGAAACACTTATGATTTCAGATAAACTTTTCAGGTATAACAGTTTTAATGACAATCCTACTATTTGTAATATTTAAACTACTCATTCACTTTGACATTGATTGCAACTATACCTAAGAACATGGATTTTAAATTAAAAAGTTGTTTTTAAACAAAACATATTTGTGAGATGTTAATAATTTTATTTACACAGGTGTCAAGACATTCTAAAAAGAAAAGAATATGTAGGTCTGGTTGATTCTGCCAGAGATAATGGTGCTGACGTCAGGATATTTTCTAGCATGCATGTTTCTGGGGAACGTAAGTAATATATTCTTCTCAACATGTAGATTTTTATATTAACAAACTATCTAGAAGCTTAATAAAATTATACAGTCTAAATGTTATTATATTTGACATAACTAAAAGTTAGCTATATCATATATATATACAGGGAATAACTTTAAATTAACTTTGTGTTAAGACAACAATGTTAAAACGTATTTGTATGTACATTTATCATCATCAGCCTATCAAGTCCACTGCTAGACATAGGCCTCCCTCAAAGACAGCCACCTATTACGATATTGAGCGATCTGGATCCAGCGGTTGCCCGCGACCTTCATGAGATTATATATATATAAACAATTTAATTAAATGTTTTTCAGAACTAGACCAGTTAACTGGTGTAGCAGCTATATTGCGATTTCCCATGCCAGAACTAGAGGACAGTGATGCAGAAGGCAATAATGAATCAGATTCTGAATAATTCTATTTAATTATGACTGCATAGTTCTACTGCTTAGATAGAAGCTTCAATAATTTGTGGAAAAATAGTTTAATTATTATTATATATAAATTTAAACAATTCTAGATAAAATAAATATTTTTGACTTTTAAAATCTAAAAAGACAGAATGCAGACTTTGGCCATATACATCACATTTGAGGCCACTGCACACATTGTTATAATTATTTAGTTTTAATTTTAAACAATATAAGATTATAGTTACAAATAACTATTATTTTAATTATTGTAATAATATGTAATTCCATGTGGTAGAATTACTTCTTTTTTAATAAATATATTGTTTGAATTTTAGAAACATGATGTTATTGTAATTGACATGTTTTAAAATATGAAAATGTAAATATTATGACACTAATATTAGAATTATATAAAATTCTAAATTGCATTAGTTAGACAAATATTACAACTTATTAAAGCCTGTGTCATTGTTTTAGTTTTTTTAAACCCACCATATCAAAATGAATGCTTTTGGACAATGCAAATGCTTCTTTTAAAATATTTTTCACTGCAATTCTTAAAACTCATCAAAAAAAAAATCGCGTCTAGATAAGTATATTTGAAGTTTTAGGATTTTGACTGAAAATTATGATCCCTCTTTATTTTTTTTGGCTTTTAAAACTAGTCACAATCTGGCCAATGTCAGTAAAAATATCTACATAAATATCGACAGAATTGGTATGATCTTTAATAACAGCACAGATAGTTTATTTTGGTGAATGGGAAATATAATGGTAAATTAAATATTACAGGAAATTCTAGATGAAATTTCATTTATTTATTGTATTCCAGTAATACGGAAAAAGAAATCGCTGTGTCCTCATATCCATATATACTTTTTTATTAACATTTGAACTAGCATAGCTTTACATATAAATGACAACGAAAGAATTCATTATAACAATATGTAATTAATCAAATTTAGGAGATGTATTTACAGCTTCGATTTTCTGCTTTCGTTTTTTAGCTTTCTGTTCCTCTTTAGTCTTTTCATCATGAAGGCGCCTTTTCTTTCTTAATAGCCATATCTCTTGCTTCCTTTTCTCTTGCCCAGCTTTCATACTCTTATATAAATTTCTATGTTTCTTTCGAACTAACTTTTCTCGGAGTCTGAACGCCTGTTTATCTTCAATTTCTTTTTGATAGGGATGTTCTTTATGTGTGACACCAGTTGTGACAGCCATTTTCTTTTTCTGAAAGAAAAATAATATACCACACATACAAATTCATTGTTAATAATTGTCAATCAATCACATTGTTTTTGAGAAAGCAAAACTCTAAAATTTATTGCGTTTATAACTTGGCTAATCATTGAAGACAATATTTCTAAGTTGAAAAATGTCTGAAAATTTTTCAGCCTCCTCCATGACCTCTTCTAAAACAAGTTTGTCTACGCCTTATAGAATAGTGCTCATTAAAAAGAGTCACGGAATGGTATTGACGTAGACACATCGGTATATACCTGCCTGTCCACCAAATAATAATATATTTTTGCATATAATTTTTTATTTAAATATCTCACCTTTTCTTTAGCAACTTTCTTTTTCTCATCAAGTTCTTCATCACCACTATCTGACGTAGAGTCTTGAGCAACCTCAGCCTTGTATTGTTTGGTAAGGAGCTGCTCTTCTGTTTCAGACTCCTCATTACCATTTTCCTCTTTGTCTTCATCACTTGCCTCTTCAATATCTTCATCAGATTCTTCATTATCATCTGTGGAGATAGATATTAAAATATATAGTACAAAGAAATAGGTGAAATTTTAAAATGAGAGCACAGACAATCAAATGAAAACAGAATTCTAAGATAGCTTTAAAAAAAGATTTCTTCTAAATTAGACTTTTATGTTAAGTTTTATTTATTACAGTAATAATATTGTTTTATTGACTAACCAGAAAGCTTGAAATCAGGATCATTAAGAGCTCTTTGTTCCGGTGGCATGTAGACTTGATCCTTAGTTTTATCTGTGAATGGTGACAAGTGTGGTGGCAAAGTAGAGCCCATAAGATAATTATTAATGGAAAGCAGGGTTTTTGCATTGATGGAATCAAACACCCACTGAGGTTGAACATAGTAGCGTGACAGATATTGCTTTTCCATACTGGGTCGGTCCACAATCTGATATGCTATAGACTCATCTGATTCATCAAATGTAGCACCAACAAAGTGTTCACGATCCCATGACACTTCACCACCAAAACATCTAATAATAAAAACCAGAGGCTCTCTTGGTACTTCCCTGTTAATATAAAATTTTAATCCTTTAAAGAGAGTTTTCAATGTTTTAATCTTTTCTGCTTCTTGTCTGGCCTCTTCTAGCTTGAGAGGGTCTTGATCATCTGTCTCAAATATATCCATTTCAGGAACTTCTTCAACTTCATTTGAACCAGCAATTTTAGCTACAGAAAGATTCATAGCTGCAATTCTTTCAGAGACATAAGCTTGTTCATCTACAAGGTCCTTCTCTGAATCAGAGTTGAAACCAGCAGTCAACTTAGGTGGATATACCAAGTTAAGTGAATTGTATAGTTTAAAATTAACAAAACCAAGCATTGTAACGTAAAACTCCACAAATGTTGACATAATCTTAAAGTCTACTTCATCTTTGCTTTGAGGCTGAAAGTTATAAAATTTATAAATGAGTGAAAATTAGAGAAATAATCTAGTATTTTATTTGAATATATAATAGATATATAAGTTACCTGAAATGAGAAATGATGAGGTACAATCCATGTAATTGTTTGTCCTTCTATTTCAGCTTGATAATAGTATCCTTTAACAGATATAAAAACTTTGCGTAGTGCCTTAGCTACAATCATTGCATGCATAAATTCAACAGTCAATCTTCTACATAGCATAGATTGGTCTCGTGGAACTCTTTTTAAAGAAGGGAATGTACTGAATAAAAAGCATAGAGTTAGACAATCATCCAAATCTCGTAGGGCATCAACAAAAGTGGGATATCTTTCTTTAACAATATGATCTATATTGATTTCAGGATAATCTCTAAAATATTTTTTCATTTTTCCATATTCTTTCATAGCTCTAGCACGCCGAATTTTTTGTTGGAAAACCTAAAAATTAAATATATATTTAGAGACAAGAATTGTTGATATATGTGCTTACCTGCTAAGCAATTATTGAATTGACATAGAAATAATCTGAAAATCTTACCTTTAATTCCCGGAGCTTCCACATTATTGGCTCATGTAAAAGAAATTTTATATCTTTAGTATGATATAGAGTTTTAATACCTCCAGCCCCTTTTTGTGCTCTTTTTCTATTACGAGGTTCACGAGGATATATTCCTTTCAATATACATATTCTTCTAAACTCTTTAAGGGAAAGTTGGAGTTTCTTTAAAGCGGCTTTTCTAGTCATAAATTGAGCTCCCTCTCCGGATGAATACTAAAACGTTAGTGATTAGTTAAAATACCTATTGTGATACTTCGTTGGATTAGTCTAAATTAAACACATTTTATCATCGAACTCTATTCACTTATATTCAATAAAAGTGTTAAATACTCGTTTATTGAATATATCATCAGAACAATATTTTTATTGAAATTTAAAATCGACATGTGGTAGGTTAGAAATTATTTGCATACCTTCTTTTTCTTTTTGGAGACCATGGCAGTAAGTTGGTTAGTTTTTTACTAATATTAAGAATAACAATTATTTATTCGTTAATAATAAGCTTTTGAAGAGAATTATAATTAAATCACAATGAATGTGGAGTTACCAATCCAACGTTTCAGCCATGCTTGTTAGAATTTACATTATACCTTACACACTTGTCAGTTGTCAGATATAGCACTGATGGATATAGCTTATAATTGTTAATCAAATAAGCTTCCCACAGGTTAGCGAATATGTGTCATATTTGTTGCACCAAGATCCTCTTATAAAATGAATGAATGATCCTCTTATAAATGATCTTTTCTTAAAGATTTCCATTTTGTTTTTCAACAACAAATGCTGATCAGCGAGTAAATAGCACAATATTAGATAGACTTTTAAGTAAAGCGACGTTTAATTGTATATAAGTAGATATTTATTTGTGAGATTGATTTTTAAAAAAATTGTTTAACAAATATTTTTATTTAATGGATGTATTAACATAATATTATAATTTAAGAGTAATAATATATAACTTAATAAATATTTTTTGAAGAGATATCATTTCCAGTTGGGGTAGATGATGATGCACTTATTTGATTAGTCCAGACATTAGGATCTAACATGACATATTGAAATGGGTAACCCATTACGGCTGCCTTAGTGGGCCAGGCAGCAAGTGGTTGTGTATTTAAACCCTCATCGCTATTTGGATCCTTCTTATTATCATAGGTTCTGGCTATGTTTGAAAATATTTGTGGATATAAAAATTGTAATGGCGAATAATATGGAGCGCTGTGAGAACACGGAGTTTCTTCAGTTGCAACAAATGGCATTAGGCTTCCTTCTGCAGGTAGTGCGTATGTAATTGGTGGACTTGTCAGAACTGCCCTTTTCTGAGTTGTGATCGATTCTTCGTGTGGTGCAGAACCCGTATTTACTATAGAAGTGAATGATATAGGTAAACTTTCTTCTGTGTTTTCAGAAGCAGCTGCTAAAAAGTTAATTGGATGGTCTGTCAACCATTTAGAATTCACTCCATTTTCTTCAGTAGCTGCTACGTATAAGTCGCCAGTGGTACCGTCATTTGAAGGTTTCACGTATAGCCCATGCACAGGTTGCAAATTTGTAGGAGCGTCCCACACAACAGCGCTTTGGACACCCAATACAATAAATATTGATAAAAGAAATGAAACGATGCTCTTAGACATCTTTTCTTACAAAATTGTAATTGTTAATTGATGGTATTTATCGAGAATCATACATTTATATAGTTTTCTGTTGTAAAAATTCTTAAAGATGAAAGATAAGATTTATCGTTAATCATTAAAGTAAGTTACGACACGTTTGTAAGAACTTGCATTGATTGTCACGTCGTAATAAATTCTTTAATTCGATTCTTCCAGATTAGCATTTTGTTAAGCTACATCTCCGACTTTCACAGTTTCTAACTAAACACAACTCATTAATTCAAAATATCAAATAAACGTTACGTATTTGTTTAATTGCATTGCCACCAGTCGGAAACAACGAAATCGTATTTTATGTCGACCTTACAATTAATTTAATAAACACATTTTTATTATAATTTTACTATTTAACTTCTATCAAGAGGATTCTGAACATATAAAATAGAAGAATGTTTCTTATTCTTATAACAATACTAGTAGACTCGGCAGACGTCGTTCTGCCCGCTATACTACCCACCGAGTCTGCCTTACGTGTTTCTCATAAATATTGTCATGTTTGCACAATATAATTATAAACTGTAATCTATGTCTTATTCTGATTATATAAAGTTTGACTAAAATAAGTTCTGGATTTTCACGTGAAATATCTATAATATTTCTGTATTATCGTCACTATATTTTTAATTTGATTTACACTTCGGTCTATGTAACACGTGGTTGGCTATGCTAACACCAAAAATTAAGTAGAAATAATTGAATTTCACGCTATTTCGTTTACTACAAAATATATTTAATTTATACTTTAGCCTCAATAACACGTGGTAATCATGCTATGGAATTGTAACATGGTTGTCGGTTTACCATGGCAGTGCCATCTATTGATTACTTACTCAATCCAGTCGAAAAGTATCGATATCTGTTAGAATCTTTTGGAGTTAACAGATAATGGTGACTGTCAATTAATTATAGACAAATAATTTG
>DWCF01005159.1:0-14824 GCA_018230265.1 Delias oraia
GTATGTGTTTCCGGCCGGCCGCTCAGGCGGCCAACGTCGCCGCGACGGCTCAAGCCGAGGTTCGTGTCTCGCAGGAGGCGCCCTTGGGCCTGTCGCGGTCATAAACCAATCTCTCGGCCCAAAAGTCCGCGAGAAGCTGACGCCTTATGCCGACAACGGTTAGTCATTTAAAAAAAAAATTCAAATAGTAAACTCTATCCAAACCGGTCAGGAAGCACTTAAAATTATTCATCATCATCATCAACATTTCAGACATAAGATGTCGACTGCTAGACATAGGCATTCATCTTGGATTTCCATGAATACCTGTCGGAGGCGACCTGCATCCAGCGTTTTCCGGCGACTTTTATAAGGTCGTCTGTCCACCTTGTGGGTGGACGTCTCACGCTGATTTGCCGCTCCGTAGTGTCCACTCTAACACTTTTTTTTAAACATTAATATATACAAAAATAATTTATTCAAATAAGAGTATTATTTGCAATAAATTGAAAAATATTTTAATACTTGTTTGTAAACAAGTTTAAACCTGCCAAAATACATTTCCAAGGCCATGACTTCTAATTCACATTCTGTTCGTTTGCTTAACATACCTATTTATCGATATTATTTAACATAAAATTCTTTGTATTGAAGCCATATTCAATCAATATGAGGAAATAACTGTAAAATATGAATAGTGTAGATTATACACATTTCGTAGCGCTGTAGGTATTTTGCTACGAACTATTTTGCAAATATTAACTATATTAATTAAAAAGGTTTTTCAATTACTTTGTATTTGAACTTTATTTGTATGGCTGAAATTTATATTATTTATATTTATTTTGCTGATATATTATATATAGTAAACACATGGATAGAGAATGTTGTCTCTTTTTTATTGGAAAAAATGTTGTCATATTAAACTGCAGCAATAACTTAGCAATTACTTTTACTTTCACAATTAATTTTAAGTTGTTAGTTTAAGAAAGAGCTTGATAGAAGCCGGGCAAATGTCTCTCTTACTCATGAGACCTATGCTAATGCACTAATTGGGTCACCTCGTCCAAAATCCACTAAAATATAGAGATTAAGTGACGTAAAAAAGCCGCACACAGCCAAAACTCTGTTGTCCGCGAATGGTGAAAACTCATAAATGATGAAAGTTCACGGTGAAAGCAAATTTTTAAAATCTTTGAATGCAGTTTTCTTTCTTTTGAAAACCAAAGGAATGTTTTCTTTGAGTAAAATTTTCTATCTACAGTTTATTATTAACTTTCTGATGTGATTACAAAATTCCAGCCTTTCTATCTTCATCAGCCTATCAAGTCCACTGCTGAACATAGTCATAACATAAACATAGCCTTTATATAAAACTGTTTTATTATCTCTTTTAAAATTGCTCATAAATATGTTTATTAATTTGCCCCAATGAATATGCACCGAATGCCATATTTGTCGGTGAAATATTTTCGTTTTAATATTAAATGAGATGCAGATCAGCATCAGTTATTACACGATACTTAGTGCGTTTATAAATTTATTAAAAACCATTATTATTTTAATTTTACAAAATCATCTGAATTCAAATAAGAGATCCTTATTTCTTTGTATAAAAAAAAAATAAAAAGTTATTTATTTCAAAAGTTTTTACAAAATGTCCGTGGCGAAGTCTTCCCAGTAAGTAATCATTATTCTTATTGTTATTGAGAATATTATTGAAATGATTATACTATCATGCATTTCTCGCTGTTGGAAAAAGCAGTATTTTTTATTGTATTTTATATTTGCAAAGTTAATTGTTATAATCTTGTAATTTTTACTGCTTCCTTCTACTTTTCTAATACGTAACACAAATTTCTTCTTATTTGTGCAACAATAAATGCATCTCTGTTATATAGTGATGGCATGTTTTACACATTGTTTCAAATATAGCAAGGTACGAGTAAGGTGGATCTTTGATTACAGTGAATAATTGATTAGATATATGCTATCAAGGGAATTAAAAGAAAACGCTAGATAATATATTTCAAATACAATTCCGATAGATCATGACTGATTTTTATGAAATTTTGTATGTCTATGATGTAGATCTGAGAATCGGTTAGCCATACCAAAAAATACGTCCAGCTTTGGGTAGGAAAGTCCCGCTTTTTATTTTTAATTCTATAGCGGACAACGGAGCAAGTGGGTCTCCTATATGGTAAGAGAACACCGCCACCGATGACCAACCGAGCCACAATCCACGCCTTGGTAGTGTCGGCTTTTTACGTCACTTAAGCGGCATTTTTAAGGGTCTCCGTTATCCTCATTCACTCTGCGAAACAGAGTATAAGAACTGTATCACGCTGAGTATTCTGTGAGCCCGTGGTATTACTTCGGACGAATCGAACCAATTATTGCGTCAGCATATGCTTTAGCATGGCTCTGCCATGGGTCAAAACTGAATATATACTATACCGAATATATTATAAAATTGGGATTCGAACCCGATTCCCCTCGCTTCATGGTACACTTTTTTAAAACCATTAAGCTACGAGGCTCTTACAGAGAGCATTGGACATTAGAATTACATATTAATGAGGTTTTTATTTCTCGCTAATAGAGGTTTTGGGAGCTTATAATGGCTAGTCCTGGCTATTACTCCACTTATCCGTGTTTGACTGTCATATCTTTTTGATTCTTTGAGATAGTGTTTGATCTAGATTATTTTATTTTTTATTATTTTTCGAGTTAGACACTGGTCTATTAAGCTGATAAATGGCAAAATAAAAAATACCACCTTTTTGTTATATCATATTATATAGGTATATTATTACATTGTAACCAGCGGGAGAGTTATGCTACAGCATATGCTGTTGCACTAAATTTAATTAAAGCTTTACGATATTCTTAACACTTTAACTGTATTTCGTTAAATGACTGATGATATCAGAGGACAATCAAGTTATACTACTTAAAAAGCCCGAAAAAACAACAAAACGGTGATCTTTTATCTAGATACGAAATATAAGATTAATAAGAAGATAATTAAGAAGTCACGCATGCCCCGTTACTTTTTATATATTAAAAACATATATATTTTTTGAAAAAAAACATATTTTTTTTAAAACATAGTTTTTTCAAATATTTTTTTTTATGGAAACGGTGGCAAACGAATAGAGAAGGCTCACCTGGAATAGACGTCCTTCGCCCATGGACACCCCTAACCATTCTAGAGCCGCGGGTGTCTTGAAAGCCTTTTAATCAATACGTACTCTCTTTTTGAAGGTCTTCCAGTACTTGTGGTTTGGAAATATCTCTGCAGGAAGCTGATTCCATAGAATGGAGATGAAGAAAAGAGCGTACAACTTCCTAAAAGGCCGGCAACGCACTCGTGGCTATGCAAACTAAACAATTTAATAAATCATTCGATACAAGAACATCCAGGGATTTTTTTTTATAAAAACTCGAGATAAACGTACAGAAAATTCATTTACACCAAGCAGTCTATTGTCGAAAACTTTAGCTGCAGCTGTGCCACGGGTACGTTGTGGAATGTAATTAATAAAGCTTTTTACGGTCTCCATGCTGTAATAGTAAAAATCATAGTCACAATCACAATACGAAATAAATAATTTCAGAGGCTCTTGCTGCACTGTCTATCATTCAAGTGGCGATAAAATTCTACATGTATTTTTTGTAGCAGACTATTCTCCGTTACTCAATTTGTGGGTGCCATATTATAAAACGATATTTATTTATTCAACGCTGTTATGTAAGGGCATTTATACTATCTTGTATAGTTTTGAAATATCAAAAAAATGAAATGAAAATCGAGGCTTCGCAAATTACATCGTTGTTCCTGCTATTCCATGGTAAATATGAAATTGTAAAACTTATGTTCTATTAAGGTTAAAGACCATAATACAATGTAGAAGTGTCGGATTTGGATGGTAATTGCTCACTTTCCTACTGTAAATGTAAACACATGCATGCAAACACATGCATGCAACACTGCGTTTATGGACAGTTCGTTACACATCTAGTCGCGTTTATGGACAGTGTATTACGTTATTTTCCCCATGATTAACAAGAAAGCCATGCTGAAGCCATGCTGTTGTCGCACTAAATGGGCCGGCTTGAAGTAATAAATTGGGCATACATGACAGCAGTGAGATTTTGTACATACATTGTGTTGTTCTAAGCGAATAAAGATACTGGAAACCAACTTTAGATCACCGCTAAAGCGATGTTAAAGTTTGTAGTACGATCAACGTGCAGCGAGTGGCGCGGGCGGTAAGCTCCGTTGACTCCTGCATACTAAAAAAAACATCACATCTACCCATAATTTTTATATCGTTCTTTAAATCTAGGACGTTTTAATTTCACCTTTAACTCTTAATTTGTTATATGTGAAAAGTAATTATTTTTTTTTCTATAGATTCAAGAACGACCAATATATATATTTTCTTTTTAAAAACATATAATTGTTGCCAATTATACATCCCCGAAATGGTTATTCATGAAAGTCCAAGGGGTAGGCCTATGTTCAGCAGTGGACGTCTTACGGCTGAAATGATTAAATGATGATACACAATTTAAGAATTCTTTACATCTTATGACATTATATATTTAGTTATTCGAGATTGAACCATCAGAAGCCTAGAGTTGTCCTTGATATGGTTATACACTAAACAAATCAATATTAAATAAAAATGCTATAATTTACATTGAAATGCACTTAATAAGGCGATCTATAAGTTATGTTAAATTTATTCTTTTTTATTTAAATTCATACCACATTAGCAATGAGTTCAAACTTGATTTATCGCTTATTATTATGTGTGGTGTACATAATTAAAACAATATTTCTTTCTAAAAAAACTGATTCTTTTTTAAAATAATTCGAGTTAAAATGGCTGCACCGACGCATATTCTTCTATCTTTATTCATATTGAAGTAAAATCAGTGTAAACAATAAAAAAGATTACATATACTAAGAAGGTGGTAATGAAAAAGTTTATACTATTTATTTTTATTTATTTAAATTTTCACATGTAAAATGTTCTGTGCAACATTATTTCTATGCATTTAATAAATAAGTTATCGAATAAAACCTCACTAGAGATAATTGTTAAGAAATGAGTATTTATTATTTTTAACTTGAATGCGCATATTGATGTCATTGTATATTTACGAAATGTCATGTTTTTATAGATGGCGTCGCCATCTTAAAACGTTTCGGCGGTGTTTTTGTGGCGGTAAAGAGTGATAAAATGTTATCTTAGATTAAATATTAAATCTAGTTTATAATCTGTATGAACTGAGAGGTATTAGTCACTGTGACTATTTTGTCCTTTATTTATTTTCAGGTAAGATTGTTGTTTAAAAGTTTAGTTTCGTAGAAACAAATTCAAAGTTATTTTCACACCCTGAAATTTTAAATGCCTAATATAAATGTTTACTGATATAGTCGCTTTGTATAAAGAGAGATGTAACCGCGGTATTTCATGATGAAATAAGTGTAGCATTTGAAGTGTAATGGCTTGACTTTGACATTAAGTTGATTTTTTTAATCATCTTTAAATAACCAAAAAGAATATTATATAATCGACGTGCATTTGTTTTTGTCTTTGTTTTGCAACTAACTCGTCGTCCGTGGACTAATATCGATGAATAAGTTATCAAAGAAAATTTCCCGCTGCGAAATATTACCCTTTTTTCAGATATTTTATATTTATAGTTTTGTAAAGGCTTTGGTGACTTATTTTTATAATGGTGACGTATTTTCAACACATCGTTTTCATACGATAATCAACTTTTCACCCGTGGGAGAGCCATGCTGAAACATATGACGCACAAATTGGGCCGGCTCGTCCGAAGTGATACCACGAGTTCATAGAATAGGTACTCATCGTGAAACGGTACTTGTACTGTGTTTCGCAGAATGAGTGAATATATCGGAGGGTCTTATAAGTACCGCTTAATCGGTGTTAAAATCTGGCAATGTGCCACCAATGCGCGGTTGTTCAGGGTCTATATTATTTTACCATATAGGAGACCCACCTGCTCCGTTGTCCTGTATAGATATATAATAATAAAAATGATAATCCACTTTTGCATGCATATTTTTTTTTCGTAAGATCGGTGGCAATCTAGCAAGAGGCTCACTTAGGTTTTGCGGTCTTCCGCCCGTGGATACCCCAGTCTGTTCGGCTGCGGATGCTCTGCCGGCATTTTAGAAATAGGTACGTTCTTTTTTTTAAATTCCCAAGGTAGTATTAGTTTATAAATACCTCTGCAGTTAGCTGATTCCTCAGAGCTGTTATGCACGACACGTAATCCCTTATACACCCAAACGTATGATATACTGTGGATATGGTTATAATAATATGGTTTAAAACAGGCAATAATGAATCATTAAACTCTAAGAAATTGATAACAATCAAAAATTACTAATACTATGTCTGAGTCGGCTTAATTCGTTGAATTACATATATATTCTTATATTTTTTATTCTGCAGATAAAAAACTAATAAAACAACATATATTTTACTCTTTAACGATTTTTGTACCGGACGGAATATTTAATTTTAATGAATACATTAAAATTAACAAAATTTGTAAACATTTGTAAGATAAATTATATAACTTATTAGAAATCCACATTTATTTATAAAATGGCCTGTAAGGATTTAGTATTTAATTTTGAAATTGTATTTGTCTTTGGAGCTTATTTTATGAAATCGGTGGCTCACGAGTTGGAAGCTCTCTTAGAATAAGGGGTCCTCTGTCCATAGACATCTCTAGCCCTTGCAGGGCCGCGGATGCGATGCCGGCCTAAAAAGCTTCAAGCCCCAAGTATTTAAACACTGTCTCTTACGAGGGGAAGACATTAAGAAGTACTCTTACCGTCCTACGGTTTCTCTAAGTGACTGAGGACACCTGCTATGATACTATGTAACAGGTTATATCTCTTAAGCGGCGTAAAGGGCAACACAAGCAATTGCGGATTACGGCTTTGTTGTGCTCTTGCATGGACGCCGATACGTTGTCGCCCTTTTGAACCTGCCTTTTAAACGTCCCAAAGTCGTATCTGCTTGCAAAAACCTCTGCAAGCAGCGTAGATGACTTGACAAGACATGTCCAATATTTCCAAGGAACCATACAAACACGAGTATTTCTTCTTTTTCTTAGAACTTAATAGGTAGAAATGATTTTGCCAAAGAAAATTTGTTGCTTGGTAACAGATTATTTTTATGGTTTTGGTAATATTTATTGTTATTTTTAAATTCAATTGTATTTGAGACCCACCTGCTCCGTTATCCGCTATACCATTAAAAAAAACTTAAAAATCCCAATAATAATGAGATAATTATTTGGATATATTATATTTTTTACCGTGTCGGATCAGAATAGTTACGACATACCATCAGGAAGCCAGTCTTCCTAATGGGATGTGGGTGATGAGGGTGAGCAGCAGCGCCCTTTCGAGTACAGCAGATGTTCTGCGATCACCAACCCGCCTGCCAAGTGTGGTGATTAAGTCATAATAACCTCCATGAGAAAAACAAAGAATGTATGGCCTCTAGTTCGTATAAGGACATGTTAATTGGTATTTACAAATAATTTTTCTACCAAATTTACACAAAACCCTATACAAACTATAATGTAATCCTTAATCATGAATAACTCATTATTGTATATATTTATTAAGTTATCTTTACAAAAAAATAACAGTACAGTAATAGAAATTACAAACACGAAAGAAATATGTCAAAAGGGTGTCAAATGGAGACAAATGGTGGAACGTCGGTTTTCAGCATACCCACAAAAATACAAGAATATTTAATTCTGAAAATGATAATACTATTTTTGGTGTTTATCAGAGCTAAGTAATTTTTATTTAAATAGTGTCGAGCCTGGAAAGAACTGCTATGATATTGGTAAAGACCTAACGTACCTACTGTGCAATTCAAAAAGATTGCAAAATTACGTGATCGATTTAGTGTGAAACTTTATCGCATATACGTTAATTACATGATAAAAACTGTATTATAAATAATGTCAATTCGTCTGCCTTTAGTTAGTGAGGTGCTGTGACTTCCTGCGCCTATAAATTATTTCAAAATGTTAATATTATTATTGAGTGCGTGTTTGGCGACTGTCAGTGCCCAGATCCTGCAAGATGGTCGATGTGAAGCGATCGTTTTAGAGAATAATTTTGATACGGAACAAGTAAGGCTTGTGATATCTTTGATTAATTTAATCCCCGATAAGAGGTATTTTATACAACAGAGTTCCAAAAATTCTTAAGAAAGAAGAACGAAAAATATTAATAAATATTACTAATTTATGAAATAATTTAACTATTAGTTTTAACCATAATTCGATTTTTATAATATAATAATACTATTGGACTCGGCAGACGTCGCCCTGCCACTACCCTGTGCTAGTGACATTTTTTTATTAAATTTTGGATAATTCACACATATATCATTATAAATCATACCCTATTATTCTGATATATATCTTATTTCAAAGTTTATTAACATCCGTTCAATAGTTTTTGCGTAAAAGAACAAGAAATCAATCCATACCTACTTACTGAAAGCCTTGTAGCTTAATGATTTTAAAAGTGTACCATGAAGTGAGAGGTATAGGGTTCGTATCCCGGTCCAGTAAATTATAATTTAATTTATAATTTATTCAGTCTCTGGAAGGACTTAACAGTGGCCGGGCGAAAGTCTTAATAGTGTCGTATCCGTGGGAGAGCCATACTGAAAGATTGCCATGCTGACACACAATTTGGTCCGGCTCCTCCAAAATCATACCACGGGCTCACAGAATACTCAGCGTGAAACGGTACTGCTGTGTTTTGCAGAGTGAGGATATCGGAGGCTATTAAAAGTGCCGTTTAAGTGGAGTAAAAAGCCGGGAACACAACCAAAGCGCGGACTAAGGCTTTGGTTGTTCATGGGCGGCGGTGTTCTCTTACCATATAGAAAACCAACCTACTCCATTATCCGCTATAGTATAAATAAAACCGATCAATAGTTTTTGCGTAAAAGAATAACAAATCAATCTATACATACTTTCGCATTCATAATATTAGTAGGATCATTATGTAGTGTTACTTATAAGATAAGTATAATGAACTAAATTCTAAACGTATAAGGTTATAGAATTTTTTATTCACACTAAAAATTGTCCGTTAAAGGATGCAATAATTTAAATAGGAAATACCAACTTGTGTGTTGTTAAAACTGTCACAAATATCCTATTCAGAATTGGCAATGAGCTTGCGTATTTAATCTTAGGTTGTAGAAACATGTTTCCTACATTTACAATTTATTTACAAAATTTTACATTTACAACCGATTGAAAAGAAAGAAAAATTTTCTCAATATAAGGAGTTTATATTTTATTATTATATAGCTGAGAATGGGACAAGCTCGATACATTTTGAATACAACTTAAGAGTGTATATAAATATTGAAATAAAATTAATACATCTTAAATATGTAATTCGTATGCCTATAACAGAAAATCTAAACATTTTTATTTATTTCAAGAGCAATTTTAATAAATCATCATTTTTATTATAGTTTACCGGAAGATGGTACGGTGTACGCGGTAGCAGTGCTTTACCGAACGGAGACTGTTCGTATATAGAAATTGTAGCAGAAAATCCCGACATTCATGAATACAAAGTTGATGTCAAGTATAAGGATGGCGCCGAGCTCAAAAAAGTCACAGGCACAACAGTAGCTATCGGCAGTTCTGCTAGTTTTAACATAACATTAGAAGATAAACGTGGGTATATTTTATTAAATGATTTACCGCTTTCCATAGATAACTACATTTTAAGAGTCTTGTTGCTAAGTCGTCTTGTAAGCGTAACGGGTATATCAGGCTTGATTCTAGGTCTTTGACAGTGGCCGAACCGGTTATACTAATTGAGTGAGGATATCTAATATTATTCTAGGTATTTAAATTTTGTTTATGCATCGTAAAAAGCCGGGCACATAACTAAAGTGTCAATTATGGCGCGATTGACCATGACCGGCGTTACCATAGAGTGGACCCACATACTCCATTGCCTGCTATTCCATATGAAAAAACCAAATTTATAAGTTATAATTATTATGACTAATTATATATATTATGGCATGTTATCTTCAATAAGATATGTCAAATAATATAACTCGCTCTATTTTTGCTTATCTTTTTGATAAAAATACCATTAGTTAATAAAACAGTACAAGTTTTGATTCACACTGGTATTTTATAAACCCCTATTACTTAGGACGAGCTGACCTATTTGGGCGTCAGAAAATGTAAACTTGTCCAAGCGGAAAGCCTATGTCCAGTAGCGGACATAGTGATGGATGATGATATGTATACTTTAGCGAGGCTCTTCCACGCGTAAGACAGTATTTCAACCAAGTAAGCCTTTTGAAAGATCGAATAATCTATACTTTTTATTTAGACTGTGATCGTAGGTACTACGTAGTACGTACGTAGTAGTAGTACCATCTTCATGGTATACTCAAAAAACCATTAAGTTACGACAAAAAAAAATAGAAATTTAAAATTCGACAATAAAACAACCAGTCAATATATAATCAAACAAAGTGTTTATCACTAAAACAAGTGAGTGAGTTCGATTCCTTTTGATATGATTAATGGTTCGTAGAAGGTAAATGTTGTAGAACTATATTTTTAAAAGGTCGTATAATACATAGATAAACGCCAAACAACAATCACTATCAATTCACTTTTTTATTAAAAAAATATTTTCTTATAAAAAATGGCGCCAGACCAGACTGATAATCACCTTGGGTAAATGGTTCACCGATCGGTACGCTTAGCCCCAGCTGGCCCACGGGTGCGTTACCGGTCTATAGGACTTTGTCTAACTTTAATAAAAATAATTATTTTCAGATATTGACTTCAATGTCCTCAAATCGGACTATGACAACTACGCTCTGGTATACAGCTGTGAAAACGTCGGAGACAACCAGAGAAATGGTATGATATCCAGATTTTTATAAAAACAGTTACACATGTTAGTTACACTTGTATTTCTTTCATGAGATCGTCTATTAGTCATATGTATCTCCAAGGGATTTCTTAATAAAATCAATCAGGAAGGTAGGCGGTTCCTAGAACCCCATGGAATCCCACCACACATCAACAAAGTATGCAATAATGAAGCAGTTAAAACTTTTAAGAGTCGTTTAAGTAACGAGACTTAAAATATTTATGAACCTTGTTGCCGAGAAACCTTGTAGGGTAATGTGACGTTATAGATACTGGTTAACTCCTCGGTCCGAATAAAATTTATATTTTAATTTGTATTTATTCGGTCTCTGGAAGGGCTATACAAGGGCCGAGTGAGTGTCTTAATAATATGTTACAATATTATATGAGCCAACTAACAGTATACCAGTATGAAAGAGTACTTGTATTTCGCTGAGTATGTTAGAGAACTGATGGCCTGAACAACAAAAGTGCGGATCGTGGCGCCACGGCAATCTCTTATCATCAAGGAAACCCGCTTAATTTGTTTTATACAATAGAAAAAAATCTGTAGAAATTAATTTAGGAGTGTTTTTAATTATTTTTTAAATTCTTTTAGTCTACATCTGGCTGCTTGCAAGAGAGCCCTCCTCTACTAGTGAAATCGAAAAACTTGTCGAGGATTCAATTTCCTCAAACTTCGGCCTCGCCATGGCTGACTTACCTGTCACCATACAATCTGAACCTCTATGCAGAGTGATGGCTTTTAACGTCATCTTAGATGGACAGTGTTTACAAAATATCACCGTCGTCGAGAGTTTGAATTTAGAATCGGTATATAACTTTAATTAAGCCTTAATTTCAGGTTATTTTTCTTGTATATAAATCGATATACTATTTTATTTATTACTAGTGAATCAGTAATTGTACTGCCCACGCCACGCAATCCCCAGCAATACATGGACATACTCCACCAAAAAATATTACATTCCATTTTTGTAGTTGAATAAACGTTACCTTTAATGAGGAGTGATGATATCGGAGGCCCTTACAAATGCCGCCTAAGCGACGTAAAAAGCCAGCAACGGGCGCGGCCATGGGCGGCGACGATCTCTTACCATATAGGAGACCCACATGCTTCGCTGTCTGCTTTAACATTTCAGTATATCAGCTACATCCATATCAAATTTCATAAAAATCTTACAAGTCATTATTCAGTTTTAATTTGTGTACTAACCCAACTTTTTAAATTATTAAGAATTACAGTTGAATTGTTTGTGTTTTTAATTTAAATTCTAGTTCTCCGGTGTATGGTATCTGTACTCGTCATATCCCAACAATCGACAAACGGGAAACTGCAACCGTGTCTCATATACGGTTGAGCAAAATACTCTTAACGTACTGAATAGCCATGTTGTCAACCGAGAACTACTCACCGTCTCTGGTACCGCAACGTATGCAGCGGGCGGAACAAATGGAAGACTTCTAGTCACTATTGGCACTAGTAAGTTCAATACTTATTTCTAATCAAATATTTGCTATTAGCATTATAAACATGACTCTGTTTGACATTATATTTCGTTAGAATTCGGAAAGGAACAGAGCAGCGGTCGTCACACTTTTCTTGTCAAAGGCCACACATCACAATGTACCAGAACCAAGGCCTTTTTTATACTTAACGCGAAACGGTACTTGTACTGTGTTTCTCTGAGTCAGTGAAGATATTGCAGGTCCTTAAAAACGCCGCTTAAGTGGCGTAAAAAGCCGGAAACACAACCAATACGAGGATTGAAATTTACATGATAATCATCATTCTTAAATTAAAACATAAATAAATTTATTTTTTCTTCTTCTATCCTTGTATGACGATCCTTCCATATCCTTTCATGGGTTTTTTGGGTACAAAAAAGGTTTAAAATAAAATAAAATGTTATGCTATTAAACTAAATATAATAAAAATTACCTCTTTTGTTTTAGATACGATTGATTATTGGATTCTTTATACTGACTATGAACACGCACTCGCTTATAGCTGTGAGAATCTGGGAAACAATCAACAGAGAAGTAAGTATGAACCAAACAAAAGTCTTGAATGACGGTGTGAAATAGTAGTGGTCCATGAGATATACTGTCTCGCTGAGTGAGTGGCTTGATTAGCGCTCTTATTATATTAGAAAAAAATTATAATCATTTTCTGTGCCTATTATCGAAACATTATAAATATTATAGAAAAATAAAAAATATAGTTGTATACTATATTTTTATAGTATACGACTATATTTTATAAAAATATAGTATACAACTATATTTTTTATTTTTCTACTACCTAAAACATTCTCTTTCGATACAGAAGGCTTAATGGCTACTGTTCTCGCTAAGTTACAAATGTTAAAATCTCTTATTGTTCAGAATGTGGACTATTACCGGAAAGTATAGATTTGTTTTAAAAATTGTTAATTTGTTAAATAAATAAAATTAGGTATATAAATTATAAAAGTACATATGTCGCTTTTAAGAATTAGTATGGATGGTACAAGGGTGAACATATAAGTTTCATATAAATAAATTAAAATTGGTTTGTACTACCTCAGAATATGGATATGGATAATAAATGTTGACCGACTCTCAGACTTACCTAACAAACACAAAACTTCAACAAAAAACAATAAAAAACAAAACAACCGGATCCTTTCGTTTTTTTTTTCATTTATTAAGATTTTTTAATAAAAACAAAAGCAAACGAACAGGAGGCTCATCTAGGACAAGCTGTCCACCGCCCATGGACACTCATAGCTCTTGCAGAGCCACGGGTGCATTACCGGCCTTTCAGGAATATGTACGCTCTTTTCTTGAAGATACCCAAGTCATAGTCCAAGTTCCAAGATGAAGTGAAGATTTAAGTTATATGTTATTATTAGGATTTGTGCTACAATTGAGAAATACATTTTCAGTACACAGTTGGATATTAAGTCGCTCGACGACATTAACTTCAGAAGCGGCTACAAGTATCAACAACGCGATAGCCAGCGTCGCAGCGTTGGACAGCAATCAGTACATTCTCGCTGATCAGTCTGAATCGGCTTGTTTTCATTACCCCAATATCCAAACAAACCAACCAGTGGTATTCACGGGCCAGTGTGACCCTAACGTTCCTGTTGTCAACAATTTTGATCTAGAAAGAGTGAGTACTGGTTTTTAAAACTCTCTAATGCATTAAAGCCTCATAAAAGTCGGTTCGGTCCGAATAAATTATTATTTATTCGATATTTGAATGGGCTTGACAGTGGCTGGGCGACTGTTTTAACTGTATTACATCCGTGGGACAGCCACGTTGAAGCATAATTAAACTGACTGAGATATCCCGGTCTCACAGATTTTTTTTTAACAACACAGTTTGTGTTTATTAACAAAAAATAACTTTTCTAAATTCCTATTATTTTATGTACAATTTCTTCAATCGTAAGACTTACATTTGTACAGCTATGTACATTGTGTTCATGGATGGTTGTTTTGCCTCAATCACCACGCTTGGCAGGCTTGGATGATCGGAGAATATCTGCTGTTCTCGGAAGGGCGCTGCTGCCCACCCTCCGGTGAAGTGTGGTTTAGCCGCCTCTTACAATTCCTATTAGGAAGACTGGGAGTGGTACTTTTCTGATTCGGTAACAATACGGACACGGAAAACGCAGAGTGGGACGTCCCGCCACGCGATGGAAAGGTCGAAGGTCACGAAGATCGCGAGCAACCACTGGATCCAGATAGCTCAAGATCGTAATAGGTGGGCGTCTTTGGGGGAGGCCTATGTCCAGCAGTGGACTTGATAGGCTGATGATGATGA
>DWCF01005160.1:0-14814 GCA_018230265.1 Delias oraia
ACCTAACCTAACCTAACCTAACCTAACCTAACCGCCCCGTGTGGCTACCGGGTCAGAATAGTACCACTCCTAGTCTTACGAAACAGTACAGAAATACCGCTTCAAGTGCAACCACTATTTTACGTTGAGTATTCTGTCAAACCGTTGTAGGACTTCGGACTAGCCGGCCTAATGAATGTGCGCGCATTTGCTTCAGCTTGGCTCTCCCACAGGTGGAAAATAAGCAAGAATAGCAGCATTTCTAAAAGCAAAACCTTAATTTCTTCCTAATTTTTTGTCGCAATATGTAGACGCTTTCTTTACTGAACATAGCTTACTTTTATATATTAATTAATTAATTTGACACTATCGGCTGCAGATACGTTTTTTTAATATCGGTAGACCTTCAGCTGTCGGTTCAGCTGTTGTATCACTTAAATTAATAATAGAGCAGGTTTGATGCAAACCAATTGAAATAGTGGACAATATCGAATAGCTGGCTAGATGAACAACAAAGATTGCTTTTCATTTTGGCTCGACTATTGTTTCGCGTTTCACAAACCGCGAACGGGTTCAACACCCGGCAATAAAACTGTTCACCGCGAGTGACGAGGGCAAATGCTATCGAGATACACTTATTAACATCATTCTAATAGACGTGTTAATCTCGCATTGTGCGCGATTAGGGATTCTTTTCTTTACGAAATCTTTTATACTATTGTATAGCATATGTTGAGTAACGAGAAACGTCGAGGTGATATTGAAAAAAATTGAATTCTACCTCCATGTTTGATGATGAAATTCTGCTGCAAGGTTCAAACAGCTCTTCATAGCATTTCCCGTGACTAATGTAATAGAAGATGCTCCACGAACAGGGTGGGGTGGCGTTTATCAAAAGCGATGCCCTACTTTAAAGTGTGTCAATTTGCACATACACAATTTGTACTTAAAACGGTGCCTCTATTGTGTTTCGCTGAGTGAGTGAGGATATCGGAGGCCCTTAAAAATGTCAGTTAAATGGCGTAAACAGCCGGCAACTGCCGCACGGACTGTGGCACGGTTGGTGATGGGCAGGGGTGTTCTCTTACCATGTGGGAGATCCGACTTGTCCGTTGTCCGCTATACTATAAAAAAATTGAAAAATCTTAAGAAAATGGATGTCAGGGAAGCGGAAAAACGTTCGTGGCCCTCTGAATGTTATGAGGGCGCGAGCAGCGTGCGTTCGGCGGTATTACCAACACGTGCGACACAGCGACGCGCTTTGTGTGTGTATTATGATTTATTGTGCGGCCCGACGATTTATCGTTGATTCGTATCACTTAAGATAACGGGCCCTTGGAATTACTAAACATAATGGTTGGAGATTAGCAACGCCGATACAAGCTTTCGCAACATACCATCGTAGGCTTCGTTGCCGTGTCCCCAAATTTATGGCCACGTCTTTATATTTGTATGTAGTGGACACTGAAATGTATGAAAAGATTTTATTCTAAAGATTTTTATCTAAAGATTTTATATTGATATTATATGATCAATTTTAGTTTTGTATAATATAAAATTGTTTTTGTTTTGTTTTATAGCGGACGACGAAACAGGTGGGTCTCCTATATGGTAAGAGAAGACTGCCGCCCATGAACAATCGTGCCACAGTCTGCGCGTTTGTTGTGTTGCCGGCTTTTTACTCCGCTTGAGCGGCACTTTTAAGGGCCTCCGATATCCTCATTCATTCTGCGAAACATAGTACGCGGAAAGTTTCAAGCTAAGTATTCAATTTTTTTTTTACGGAAATAGTTGATAAAATAATTTTTTTTAATTTAATTAAACTAATCTGTAAAAAAATGTATTATTCTACAAATAATTTTACCAATTCGTATTGTTAACGGTATCACTTTAATTTTAAAAATGTATTTGTTATAAACAAACGTCAATCCGCCATGTTTGTTTGTGTCAACTTCCAAATAGGCGGCAAAATTAAAGCAAAGTTTAAAAATTATTTTATGGGTATAAATTTAAATCTATAACTAATTAAATCGAAGAGTTAAAATCTCATCTTTTGAATACTTTTTACCAGATGTGTTTATTTCCTTTAAAATATATAAATAAATTCAACATCAAATCAATAAATTAAAAAAAAAATGTTTCATTAGAAACATACAAACTTCTCTTTTAACTTATGTATGGCTTTAAACTGTTTTAAATTTTTCACCACGCAATTTCATCGGTACCCACCCTCCGTACAAGTGCCGTAATTGATAGATGCACCCTAATAAATTGAAGCTAAAATAAGTCCCGATCGATGGGTTCTTCCGATCGGAGACTACGGCGACACAGATACAACAAACTTGTATTATTCATAATATACACTAAGATCATTCAAATAGAAACTATAGAATACAGTTATAGGCTTAAAATGAATCCTTGATCGTTATTAGTAAATAACGGTGTCGATAGAATACGAGAATGAATCGACAACCAACGATTGGTTTCATGAAATGCCGCTATCTAATAAAAAATGCTATTATATCAATCGCCTCGGAAGACTTCCACACCTGGACGAGCAGCGCTCGTATTGTTTCCCACTCGGTGGACTCGCGTGCTTTCTCGTTTCGCGTGCTTTCTAGTTTGTCCCTAGTATTTCATGTTTCATATTGAACGATAGGAAATTCTATTTAGATTACAGTTTTTAATCACAATAAGTTTTAAGCAACAGCGGGATTTTCTTTCATAGGAGCCATATTTTTGCAAGGACACATTTAAAAAAACACTAATACAATATATTTCCCAATTTAATTGTTATCACAACTTTCTATTTTATTTATTTTTTATGGTATTCTCCGGTATACGTTGTCCGCAACGTAGTAGGAGGGTCTCCTTTATGGTAAGAAAACACCGCTGCTCATAGACAATTGCGCCACAGTCCACATTTTCGTTGTGTTGCCGGCTTTTATGACGTTTTATGCGGCATAATTTCAAGAGCCTCCTATATCCTCACCCACTAAGCGAAAAACTATGCAAGTCTCGTTTTACGCTGAATATTAATTGTGTGTCCGTGGTATCACTTTGCAGGAACCGGCTCAATTTGTGTGTCAGCATGGCTTTCCCAGGGTGCAATAAAAGATGTTATTAAAACTAATGAAATCTAGCGATTTAATGACGAGCGTTCTCACAAATCACTACTAATAAGCACATCTTATAATCACATCTATTTCAAAACCCACGTAAACAAAGCGTCTTCAAAAACGAATATTTTATCCGAACCCCGTTACCCAGCTAAATCACAGCGATCATTTGACAAGCGGGGCGTCTGGACTAACGAGGTCCGTCTCTTCTTAAAATAAATGCAGAAAAAATCAATTTCTCTGTGGTTATTTATTGCAAATGAGTTTGTTTTATTCATTAGAAATTTATCGATTTCGTCAAACGAAATCTTCTAAAACAACAATAATGTTTTGTGGAGGTTCCATGTTATATAGAGGTTGTCGACTTTCGACTAGTTATCGCTTCCGGCTTGAGCTGTAATTAACATCATCACATATATTTTAAGTGTAATAACTCGTAACTTAATGGCTTTAAATGCGTACCATGAAGCGAGAGGTATCGGGTTTGACTCCAGTTCCGAACATTTTAAATTTCATTTATAATTTACCACTGAAGTCGTGGTCACAAAATGAATGAAAAACGCTCAGTTATTGAACGATAAACATCGAGGTGATACAGATGTAACTTTGAATATAATTATTACTTTTATGTTTTCTAATTTTTAATCATTGCTGACAGTAACTCTATGGTGGTTTTATGAGCAAAATTTGATAAAAAACAATAAGCTGTTTACGATTTTCCTGTAGATAAAATTCACAAAATACTCAGCATCAAATACTAGTTGTACTTGAAACGATGCGTGCCTCTACTGTGTTTCACTGAGTGAGTGAGGACATCGGAGGACCTTAAAAATGCCGCTTAAGCGGTGTAAATAGCCGGCACCTGCCGGCAGTGGTAATCTCTTACTATATAGGAAACCCACCTTCACCGGTGTCCGCTATACTATAACAAAAAAAATATATAAAAAGTATTTTTTGGTGTTATGCAAACAATGAAACCTAATAAATTATCTCTTTAAAATGTATAGCCTGTAACTTAAACAAATTGCAGGTGGCCAAATACTTTAGAGCGGTAGTATAATTTAAAAAATTCCAACCTTACATAGCGCATCAAACTGAGCACGCCGCAGGCACAATATTGATAGATGCCTCGCTTTGATGGACTCTACTAACATTTGGCTATCAAATATGAGGCTCTATGCGCCGTGAATAATACGGATTTATGGCTGCAATATAACTATTCGAATAGATTTCGTGTGTCTGTGACTGGCGACTCGTACCAAATTTGTATTAATGGCTCGGTTTTGATTCTAGATAGCTTGCAATTCGAACTGGTATTTTTTTAAACGATCGAAACAGGGAAGCAAAAGTGCAGGATGCTCAACTAGGATAAGCGGTCATCTGCCCATGGACACCACCCGGCCTTACCGAGCCATGGGTAGGCCCAATTATTACGACAGCGTATAGCCACGGATGCTACAGTGTTAAGATTCTCGCCTGCCCTGTTAAGCCCTTCCAAAGACAAAGGCTTTTTTTATTCGAGATTCGAACCCTTGGTAGGCTTATAAAACCAATTAGCTAAGTAGTTCATCCTCGGCTGCCTGCAGAGGGATTTGCAATCCACGATTTGAAGACCTTTAAAGAAAAAGCGTGCCTGTCTTTGACTGGCCGGCAGCGCAACCGCCGACCGGCAAAAGGAGAGAAGGAACGCTTAAAGTGGGTGAGCCTTCTACTCGTTTGCCAACGTTTACTTTAAGACTAAATAACAGTATAGTTTTGCTGTCTTGAGTATAAGTACAAGAGAATGTATGAGAAATAGTCGCAATAAATACATTTGCTAATGAAGCTCGCATGCATTAAGAGCCTATGCCATTCGTTGCGCGTGACAATAGGCGGCGGCGATTTTGCTCCGGCGCAGCCTTCCGGCTTCCAAATTGGCGGCGTGTGGCTCGTTTACGGAACCCAATGCGGTATGTGTAAACGAACCCGCGCATACTCTAATTCGTGTTTATGCGCCCCTTTATCTGCCATCAATGCTGTAATAAAGCTATAAACTAGACCTGTTCTGCACAAACTTTTTGTATTGCTAGGAAAGGGTAATTTTTTTAAAATACACCACAAAAAATATCATTTATGTAATTATTCATCAATATTTACTGTTACGTTATTTTGACACCCTCGTAACTTAGTGCTTTATAAGTCTATCGCGAATCGAGAGGTATCGAGTTCGAATCCCGGTCCGGACATTTTCATTTAATTTATAATTTATTCGGTCTTTGGAAGGGCTTGACAGTGGCCGAGCGAGTGTCCATAAAAAAGATGATTCTAATTTTAATTTATGCTTCATCTAGTACGCTTCGTATAGTGAATTACCAAGGAGGTTTCTCGAATGAACCTCTTTAGAACTGTTAGAGAATTCAAAAAGAAATATTAACTCTAAATTCTCGGAAGAACGGCGACAAGAAATGCACCAGTTGAGCAATAACCGGAGGTCCGGAGGGTATGGCCCTATTGTTAAGTTGATATTGTCGCGAGCGCCGAATAATGTCTTCCTTTTAAGAGCGAAAGAGCAACGCGCCACTGACATCAATCACGCAAGAGATGAGATGCACATCGTAAACGTCAAACTTATGACTACCAGTTTGGACGCAACGATTTCAGCCTTTTCGTGTCGCTCGCTCAGATCTACGGAAATTCATTTGTTTCGCCTATATTTAGCAAACGAAATGTATTTTACTCAGCGGACAATGGTGGTTGTACTTGAATGATGTCCATGATCTATGTTCCGTCGTCCGCTGTACTATAAAAAAATTGAACCTATGTAGAGAACTATACATCTGTTAACTCATTCACGGGTTTTTCTAAGTAATCAAAATTCGCTATTAAGATTGGGTTCTTGTAAATTACAGGTTTCTATACTGTTTTAGGACATTCGTGTGCGATATGTTATTAAGTTAATAATTTTTAATAGAAAAATTCAAGATAATCATATACTTTGTTGCCCGTTAAGTAATGATGGCAGCCCATAAATCGCAATTGATTGTAGGCGTGGCTCTATTTATGTTTGAAATGTTTATTTTTATTTCTTATTGGCTTTCAACCGTTCAATATGTGTCGTTTTTTATATCACGTTATTACCAGTTAACCGAATGAAAATAACAAACAAATATGTTTTTGTAAAACAATAACTTGGTGACATTTACAAACCAAATGAATCCACATATCTAAAGAAATTCAATTGAGAATATTCCGAGCAGCATTACTAGTCATGACTATTGGTTGAAATACTAAAGGATACGACATATCTAAGGTCATACGACTGGGGAATCTTTAAAAAAAGACAACAAAGGCTATAAGAAAAAATAGGTTCAAAAGTATGAAATGTCCATAAATCAGCTGCACAAAGAAAGATCGATTTGTCCGCGGGAGCGCTGGTAGAGTCATAAATTCCGCAACGAGCGTGCGCCTTCGAGAACTCCTCGTACCGGAGCATTGCAGATGCTGAAGAAGATTTATCAGCGTCGCGATTGCCTATTCAAGCCTTTCTATTCACTGACTTGCCGATCTGACGTGCGCCTAGCGCACGACCGCACTCCCAGCGACTCGGCGATTATTTAATTTAACGGGACCAAGTATTGCTCGGGTGTGTTTTTCTATCAAAATGGGTAGGTACAGCACCAGGTGTCTTACCTAGGATAAGCGGCCCGTAGCCCGTGGACGCCCACACTTTTTTTTTCAATTCGGGCTACTTGCCTAATTTTGTGGTTCCTAACACAATGAGTTCCAGTTTAATTGGTTAAATACTATAATAAAATGAGATCTACTGTATTCTTATAGATAAAAATTAAATTCTATATATCGAATATTTTCAGGGCTGCTGTAACGGCGGTATCATGGCACCCACAATCTGGTCTCCTGGTGTCTGTGGATCGCGGAAAGCGGGCCATCATTTGGGGAGATTTGTGACAGGCATGGGACCACACCCCGCAGCCACCGCAGGTAAACCTTAGCTCCCTTAAGTAAATGCCTATCACCAAATGTCTATATTATATAATATTACTAGTGTTACCCGAAGTGAGACCACTTCCGCCTGTCTACATGTAATGATATCCTTTTAGCACTGAGATAACACTCGATACAACGTAGATGCTATCGTGCTACGAATGCATTAGGCCGATAAGTGGATCGCTTGAAATGATTGCAATTATAATTGTCCGTAGTCGGAACGTGTCGCAGCTATATATGGCTACAGGCTATGAATACACTATGCAGTAGAATCTCTCTTCGAGTTAAACCTTTGTTTTATAGTACAGCGAAAAACGGAGCAGGTGGGTTTCACAGATCAGGTGGGCTGAGTATTCTCCCGTGGCATCACTTCGGACGAGCCGGCCGAAAAAACCTGCAGTTTAAAAAAAATATATGACTCAATCGAATAATTTGAGATAAAGAGAGAGTAAAATTTAATCTGTCGAGATATGGAGGGAAAATATGTAGTAAAATGGCTTGGATATAGTATAATGTGTGCACAATTTCCTATAAAAAAGCATTATAATAGGCTTACGGTAATCACAAAACGACAATTGCAACGTTAAGGATAAAATTATGAATCGATAGCGCAACGAAGTCTTTTGATCGCCGAACGGCGGATATCGTAAGCACATTTTATAAAGATGGCTCATTTAGAATTCACGCTAGTAATACAAATGTAGTAGCTGAGTGGTCTTATAAGATTATCGCGAAGCGAAGGGTATCGGGGTCGATCCCGGGTTCAATTTTTTTGAGTTTATATTCGAACTCTGAAAAGTCTCTGCAATGGCCGGGCGAGTTTCTTTTACAACATGAGGGTGTGCAGTCATATTTTCTGCTTTGGAGAAATATAATGAAGTGGTTCGCAACATTTATTGGAAAAAGAGGCTTCCAATGAATACATCCTTCTTCAACTATCGATTGTAAGAGGTAAGTGTTAAAAATACAATCATAAACATTTTTCTCACAATTACTTGTTCAAAGAGACAAATTTTCCTGCCCCAATGGCCACGGGCATGACACTATTTCTCGATAACTTCCCTCAGTGTGTGCTGGAGCTGTTTAAACTATTACGGAGATTAGTGAGCGACATGCGCAGACTGTGTAATTACTCGCCTCTGACCCGCACTGCGAGTGACCTCCGCGCCGCTTGACAACGCGTTCTTTGAACCGAGCGACAACTGAATCCTTATGATGTCTGTTGCTATGCAACGGGGTAGTCTATTTATCGCATGAGGCTTTAAAGGGTTTGACAAGAATCGCGAAATATCATAAGGTCTATTGAGATATCTTTTTTCATCAAATATATTTGATTTTTTTGTGAACCTTAGGAAAAGCGTTCCTCCGCCCACGGACACCCGGCCTTTAAGAGACAGGTACGCTCCTTCTTTTAGGGTTCCCGAGTCGTATTGATTTGGAAATACCGCTGCAATGCTTAATGTTCTTATAAATACCTATATTAATTAATTAAGCAACTTAATGAACCTCGTGTAGTGTGTCCTTACTTGTTTAAAAAGAATACATTTTAGGTGCTTCTACTGTGCTTTCACGAAGTGAGTGAGGATATCGGAGGCCCTTGACGCGACTTTACGTAAAAGCTACCAACACAACCAATGCACGCTGTGTGGCGTGGCTGTCCATGGGCGGCGGTGTTTTCTTACCATATAGGAGACCCACCTTCACCGTTGTCCGTTATGCCATAAAAAAACAGTTTTTGATCAGGCTATTATGAGTTTCAATTGTTAAATATTTTTCGTATTACTACATACGTAGACAAGCTCCAAACAGAAAGCTCATACTTGTAAAATTGCACACAGCCCGGTCAGAATCTGAGTTATAACATAATAATAGACCTCTAACGACTCACTAGTTGCCGAAAAGATTCACCTTTGTTGGAATTGAGTTTGACTAGGCACAATACAGAATCGTCGGCCAGTGAAAGCCTCACTTTCGCCTTTCATCGCGTTTTTGTATAATGAACTATGGACTGAGCTGTACGTACAATGTCTTCACATGTTTCCAAATGTAATGTCAACGCCTTCACTTCAACATTGAGAGTTTCACTGCCATTTTTATAGAAATCTTTATATATGTATGTAAAGAAAAAAATCTTTTTTTTTTTAATTTTTTATGGTATAGCGGACAAAGTAAAAAATGGCTTCCATACATAAGGTAAGAAAACACCGCCGCCCATGGACAACCGCGCCACAGTCCGCACATAAGTTGTGTTGCCGGCTCTTTACGCCATTTAAGCGTCATTTTTAAGGGCCTCCGATATCCTCACTCACTCATCGAAACACAGTAGAAGCACCATTTCACGTTGAGTATTCTGTGAGTCCATGGTATCACTTCGGACGAGCCGACCCAATTAGTGCGTCAGCATATGCTTCAGCGTGGCTCTCCCACGGATAACCTTCAATCACCAAAAATACTTCTATCAGCCATTAAATTACTCACATACTCAATCCTCAATTGGGTGAGATACAAAATGCAGACACACAAAAACCTTTAATAAAGCGGAAAATTACCAATACAATTTCCAGTAGGCACGTGATCGGCTTAGTACTTCTAAAACCGGATAGCACACGTTCCTTTCCCTTTTTTTGTGCATTCTTACCATACCTTCTTACCATAGACGCAAACAATTGTGTTATACATGGAACTTGGACATCTTTGGAGTTATTATAGATAATTGGTTTTCCGGACGAGTATGTGATTCGTAGGCGGAGTCTTGTTGGGGCCCCGTTGTGCGACCACTGCGCATTCAAAATCAGCGTCTGAGTTAGACCTATTCTGTTTATACCTTGCTGAGTTTACCAAGTTAACACTGTTCGTGATCTTCTATAAAAGTTAATACATACGAATATCTAGTTTGGGTTGATTTTCTAGCCGGATTAATCTAAATAACGCATGGTATATAATTATGTATATATTATGTTATAGCGTAATAGCTATATATATAACGTTAGAAAACGTTTGTGGCTTAAAAAACTCATATATAATTTACATCGAGGCAGAAAACATAGTTTCCAATATCTCCTCGATGTTTGTCGTCCCACAACTAAGCGTTTTTAATACGACCACTCTGTCAAATATGCTGCCTGTACAATTATCAAAGCAATACGACTTGGGGACTTCCAATAAAGAGCTGCGGCTCAGCAGAAGCTGTGGGATCTCAATGGACCGCTTATTAAGGCTAAAGCCTTTGACCTCGTAGCGTAAAGGTTTGAAAAGTGCAACATGAAGCGAAAGGTATCGGGTTCAAATCCCGGTTCGTGTAATTATAATTTAATTCATAATTTATTTCATCTCTGTAAGGGCGAGTGGCGGGGCGAGTTTTAAGCTCGCAAATTACCATTTGTATGTTAAGCTAATTGAGGCTCCAAGTTTCCATAACTAGCCGAGTAAAGAAATAGACCGTCCGGCAGACGCGGCTCGCCCGCGCCACCCAAGGATGCCGTTACTCCTGCCGGTGTCGTTTCGGCGTAATGACCCGGCAATCAGAAACGCAGATCTTCATCGCGGGCGAATTCATAGCGCACTGTCGCTTCCCATTGACAGACTCGTAAACATGTTTCGTCGAACCAATCAGGATATTAATTGACGGTTATGTGATATGTTGAGGATATCTGATATTTGTTGTACTATTTTAAAGAGGAAATACTTGATGTAATTATAATTTTTGAAAGCTACGCTATACCCGATCAACATAGGACTAAATATATTTTTTAACGAAAGGGCACTAGACTAAAACGCTAATACTTTAATTCAAGGTGTAAATAATGTAAAAATCTCTCACTTCGTGTGCGCTACCAATACTATTGATAATAGAACCAAATAATGATCGTTTCGCTACAAAAAATGTTGCGACGACATTTATAGCTACGTCTCGAAGAGATTTATTTTCAACACTCCTCTGCAATCATTTAAATGCCTCGGAAAAACCATGGTTTTTTATTTCATATTAATAGGAATAGGAATATGTACGATAATAAGCCCAATATCTATCTACAAATGATTATTTAATTTTGTTCTCGGATTTTTTTTTTAATTGAGTACTTTATTTTAAATTAAACTTACCAACCGTCATACTTGAAATAAATGAAAACAAAAGTCTCCCGCGATTCAAACAATGTTAAAAAGAGATTTATTATTTAATTAACTTAAGTTAATCACTCTTTACCGCTGTAGTATACTTTCTAAGATCACTCAGCACTCAAAACAATATTTTGTTCATAGACAGAATGACAGCGATAAGTGAGGCAAAGTTTAAATTAACAATTGCTTATTTATTATATACATTTAACATAAAAATATTTATTCCAGGGGAGTTTTCAGTCAGTTCTTAGAGATGAGAGCGTTTTCTTGAATGGTCTGTTTTTAGTTTTTAGTTTCGTTTTTAGTTCTAAAGTGGGTGTGGTCCTTTGTGAAATAAAGCTCTTTGATTTTCGAACATACGAATGACTGAGTTGTTTCAAGCAAGTTTACAAATCAAGTATTTTCGACACAGGTATTGAATTGAAATTAACATTGAACTCAAAAGTAAAAATCTTGCTTTGCTTAGTCATTGTAAAAATAGTGAAAGTCAAAATAATCCTCATTCAAATAAGCTTTTACACGGCACTTACGAATCGTCCAATTTGTTCCGATTCGCAGTTAGCAGCCGTCTTTATTGGAACAATTTCGTAAAGTAGACTCTAAGAAGAATCGAAAATTAAACTCATTTTTTAACCGACCTTCATAAAAATCAAACAGGTTTTTTTACGGTATAGAAGACGATGAAACAGGCGGGTCTCCTGTATGGTAAGTGATCACCGCCGACCATGGACAACCGCGCCACAGACCGCGTATCGGTTGTGTTGCTGAGTTTTTCGCCGTTTAAGCGGTATTTAGTTAAGGGCTTCTGTTTTCCTAAATCTCAGCGAAACACAGTCAAAGAGTACAAGTAGGTACCGTTTTACGCTGAAAATTCTGTGAGCTCGCGATACCACTTCGACGAGCCGGCCCAATTAGTATAAGCTGCGCTTTAGTTGCGTGGCCAGCTTCGCCGCTTTCAAGCGGTGTACTTTCAAGCGCCTTTCATATCCTCAGTCACTGGGCGGCTGTGAGCTTTTGTCTGATATGAGACCCGCCCGCTATATTATACAAACATATTTTTTTTATTTTATCCTTTAGAAAAATAAAATACGCACATATTTAATAAATCCGTTTTTGGTCATAAAATAAGTCAAACATCCTTTGTGCCAGCACTTTTCTTTGCTTAAAAATTTGTGTGAAGACCGTTATAATAATATCTAGTAGTTATGAAGCATTTTTTTGTCACCCACTTTCTCAGTTCAGTGATAATCGTGATCCTAATTCGATTTATTAAAAACGTGACCAAAAAAACCGCGAGGAATGTTTCCGCTCCTGTCCAAGTCATTTAAGCGAAGTTCCCGTATGAAGTGGAAAGATAACCAGATCGCGTCACATTGCTAATTAGAATCACTAATACTCCGATATTTTTTATATGTAGATGGAAGGCAAACGATTAAGATAATTTGATTGACCTAGGATAAATATATCGGTTATAGACACCCTCGCTATTAAGAGAAGATAACGGTTTTTTTATGATACACCGTAGAACGGAGCAGGTGGATCTCCTATATGGTACGATAACACCGCCGTCAATGGATGACCGCGCTGCAATCCGCTCATTGTTTATGTTGAATCCTTTTTGCTCCACTTAAGCGGCATTTTTATGGGCCTCCGACGTCGTCACTCACTAAGCGAAAAAATGTAGAAACGCCGTTTCAAGTACAACTAGCATTTCACGCTGAGTATCCATTGAGCCTGTGGTATCACTTCAGACGAGGCAGCCCAATTAATGCATCAGCATGGCTCTCCCACGGGTACGACAGTATTTAGACACTTGCGCGGCCACTGTCAATCCCTTCTGCCTCCTGCTCGACTTGTGCTCTGTTTTATTAAAAAAAGATCGTTTCGCGCTTTTCTTTTGGTACCAGATTATTTGTGTCGCTAGGTGCTATATTATTTTATTTTTGAATTGACGGGAAGCTGACAGCTAGCATAGATTACCAATCAAAATTGAATAAAAAGAGAAGGCCAATGAAGTTTACTCAAGCATACAAAGTAATTACGAGATCACAATAGCAACAGGCAATTATAGATACATAATTCGTCAATGCAATGATACATCAATGCATAGAAGACATAATACAACACCATAGACATAATAGCAGAAACCCATGAAGACCTAATGAACTGCAAAAAAGTGACTACAACGACCTCCTCAGTGAGAAATGCTCAGTCACTTCCAATTCCAAGCTGAAATGCCGACTGCCGGCGGTGGGGCGGGTAGGTGCAGAGCCGGCTCAACCCGTGCGCCAGAAACACACATCTATAAACCACTCATTTTGCATTCGATGGAACGCAATTCTAATTGCCGCCTTCGGTTTGTCATGTTTGCGCGCCATTGTATTTAATATCGTCTATTAGCGAATCGCTCTGTGAAATCTACAGATTGCTACAAAAAGCGCCATTACCAAGCTCTCATTAAATTAGCGATGGCTATCTGATCCCGCAGATGTGGGTCGACTTTTATTTCCTCTAAACGGAACTATCTGCCTCCGAGCGAGATGCGATTTGGTAAATTATCGCATTTCAATTATCTCATTTTTGACGCTATCATTTCATTGTCTGTGTGAGTCTCGTGAGAGATTAGAGGTCGTTCCGCAAATCGCATGACATATTAATATATGCACCTTTTAAATGTATCATTTGATGAGATGTGCATTAACCGACATTTTTATATTTGACATTAAAGTTTGTTTAATATTATTTATGATTCATACAGTTTTTTTTAATGGAAACGAACAGGAAGTTCACCTAGGGTAAGCGGTACTTCGCCCATGGACACGCCTAGCCGGCTTTTAAGGTAATGCTCTTTTTTTGAAGGTCCCCAAGTCGTATTGGTTTGTTACATTAAGCGAGGACGGCACGTCGTTTCACTCTGAGTATTCTGTGAGCCCGTGGTATCTCTTCGGACTAGCCGGCCCAATTAGTGCGTCAGCATATGCTTCACGTCCAGCCACTCTCAAGCCCTTCCAGAGACCGGTTATTAATACGAATATAAAATTAAATTATAATTGCCCGGTCCGAGATTCGAACCCGATACCATCATGGTAAACTTTTTAAAACCATTGAGCTACGAGGTTCTCAAAGGCTGTTTTGTGTTGATGGCCCAAAATTTTTCTTTTATTCAATTTGTGTGTGTGGGGGGGGGGATGCTGAAACCCGACGCACATGGAGCGTACAGGCGAGCGCTATTTTTTAACTTATCCTAATAATTATTGTGTATCCTAGTATTTTATTAATATGTTGTTTATGTTGTATTGATATTACAATTAATAATAGAATTTGAAATGGAATAAGCGATTGGTTGCGGAGTCGGCACTTCACTAACCAACGATATAAATCAATTGCTCGAATCGATTTGAAATAGTGCTTTGATATAGAAATATATGGGAAGTGTTAATAACGGTAATACAATAAAGGTATCTATTGCAACATGTTCCCTCGCAGACAGCAATGTCGTCACAATACAGCGGTACAGTTGCGCATCTGTGGCGTTTAAGGACCTAAGAAGCGGACAAGTTCACATTAACAAATAGAAATTTCTTTAACTGTGTATCGATTGTCAACTGCCAAA
>DWCF01005161.1:0-14813 GCA_018230265.1 Delias oraia
GGAATGTGTCTTAAGATTACCTTACGCAGCATAAAAATGCTCAACAAAAATTGGTCATCCATGGGCGAACCATGCTGAATCATGTGCTGACGAACTAATTGGGCCGGCTCGTGCAAAATGATACCATGGGCTCACAGAATACTCAGCGTGAAACGGTACTTGTACTGTGTTTCGCAGAGAGTGAGGATATCGGAGGACCTAAAAAGTGACGTCTGAAAATCCAGCAATACAACTAATGTGTGGAGTGTGGCGCAGTTTTCTTACCATATAGGATACCCACCTGATCCATTGCTTGCTTGAAAAAAACAAAACCAAAGTGCGAATTGTGAATTCTCTATGGGTAGCTGCCATCTCTTACTATTAGGAAACCTACCTATGCCTATGTGCTTTATAATATATAAAATTCTTATCAAAAAATTACTAAAATCATTTACTTGGTCTTGCAAAGTGGAATGGACAAAACGTTAGTGCATTTATTTTTTCAGATTGCAAACCACACTAAGCAAAGAAATGCTTGTTGAAACCGAAAAAATACGAGCTCACTGCATTGCTGTTTCTTCTCGTGTACCGTAAAAATATATAGCCGTGAAATAATTCTGCCATTTCACATAATACATACTAACATATTACAACAAATCCTTACTTATAAAATAACCTAAACACAGTATTCTAATATTGAATTGCAAAAATAAATGAAAGTCAGGAAGAGAGACAGAATAACTCATAATGGCCTGCAAGGGCGGAGAACTGATTATCCTAGGTAAGCTTACTACTCATTTTCATAAAAAAATAATTGATACAACATTTATAAAACAAACCAAGTAAATAACTGTTATATATTTCGGAAAAGCAAAAACTAAAAGTGATTATTAAAAATATCTAGATTTAAATGTCAATTACGGATTTAGGGAACAGTAAAAATATAATTATTATAATTTCTCAGTGTAAAACGGTACTTGGACTGTGTTGCGCAGAGTAAGTGTGGAAGTCCTTAAAAATGCAGGTAAAGCGGCTTAAAATGCCGGCAACACAACCAATGCACGAATTGTGGCGAGCTTGTTTAAGGGCGTCGGTGTTCTCTTACCATATAATGACTAACTGCTCCGTTGTCCGCTATAGAATAATAAAAATATATATTTACGGTGCGAGACCCAGACTTATCCATTGGAATATTAATCATAGTCCGTATGAAATGCCACTACACAGAAGGAAACTCACATCTGCAGTCACCTTTTAATAAATTCATAATATCTGGGTGGCTCAGCAGGCGACGTGCATTCTCACTGTTATGCACTCCGTAAGCTTTTTAGCTGTGAATAATGAGGTTGGACTTTACAGTTGACTTGGGGAGTACATTTTCGTTACCTCCAACTAAGCAAAGTCTTGTTTATTTAAAATTTTCACCAAGTTTTAGACAGGTAAGTGCATTTTAAGTGAGCGTAAAATTGTCTTCTAGATTTATTACAATGGAATCTGGTTTATATTTGAATTTGTTGTTAAATTTTTATTTGTACGAATATTAGCGTGAATAGGGTTCGCTGAAACCAAACGCTCTGCCATGTGATAGGGTACACTGCACAATCGAGTTAAAATTAGTATGAATTAAACTTGTTGCTTCGGTTTTGTGGTTTTCATCTCCACTTGGGTAATATTTTTTTTCAAAACAGACATTAATTTTAGTTTTTTGCCAATTATATATGTATAATATCAGTCAGTGGTGTGTCGTATATATGCGTTTTCGGTAAAAAGTTCAATATAAATACAAATATTCTAGTTTTTTCTAGAAAGCTACAAGATCAAAAAAATTAATGCTTTTTTATTATTTTCATTGTAAATTCAATTTAAAAAATATTCCATACATATATAAATTTTACAGATATGTCTTAGTAACAGAACTAAACTAGAAAGAAAATAATTGTTTAGAGCCAAAAAGTATCTTTTTTAAATATCTACAAAATATTCGAAACGTACAAAATTTACTTATTCAATAATTTCTACCGGTGTCTGAGTTCTTTGTGGTGTTCAAAGGATTTAGATTAATTGTGCCAAATCAGGAATGTTAATAATTTTCTTTGTTTATTCTTAGTTTATTCTTTATTTATAAAAACACTGGACGTTTTTACGTTGTTAGAATAAAATCACAATTTTCATTTAACTTTATTAAGTTAAATTATAGATTTGATAAAATTGACGTTACACAAAATAATTATATAGTAAATTAAATATGTATATGTTTATACTTATTTGCTTAACATTCTTTGTTTTCAATCAAATCATTAATTTTATAAAGAGTAACATTTACTTTTTCTTTACTATTATCAATTTTTATTAAATTAACAACTATTTTTGACGAGTTTCTGAACTCTTCAAATATTTTATGAATTTAACAATCAAATTTATAGTTAAACCTAACTGAACGTTATGTGATGTTTGATTCATAAATCATAAGATGAAATAAAATTCTAAAATGTTCCAATAAGCGCTTGAGATTTAATCTGGCACTAAGCCAGTTCTGAAGACCATCTGGTGTATCGGTTGCAAATTATTAAATACTACCGATCCAACCTAGCTTTGCATTCGCTACAATAACTCAGCTTTTAGGCATAACTAACGCAATTCTACGTTAGTCCTATGGCACGAAGGAAATTCAGATCAACCATTTTATATTGTAGGGTCGAATATTTTATTTGTTTCTACTTAATTATAATTTATAAAGTTAAATAATATATATAATATTTGAAGGGCCACGATGAAACGTATACAAATGCACAAATTGAGCTGGCGAAATCCGAAGTTTTAGCAAAGGCTCACAGAATAATTAACGTGAAATGATACTTTTCCTCTGTTTCTCTGATTGATATCAAAGGCTTGTGAAATTATGTCGCTTAAGCGGCGTAAAAAGCCCACAACACAACTAAAGCTCGGAGTGTAGCACGGTTGTCCATGGCGGCGATTTTCTTTTACCATATAAGAGGCCCACCTACTCTGTTATCTACTTTACAAAAAAATAATATTTAATACAATTCTAAAATCGTTTGTTTGCAGTTATCTTAAAAACCGCTCAGAGATTGTAAAAAGTGTTTCATTACAATATTAAGTCGAAATTATTTTCCATATTTCAACATTACAAATCCAATTATGACTTAAATACATTTCAAGTTTGCTTAGCACTTAAACAAAATTTATGTGAGACAGCCTAGCCCATTATGCACCAGCAATAATATAATAATCCAATTTACAATTTTCGAAAATTAATACATTCTGTAACTTGTTTACGACATTGTTGGAGAAGTGTTGGTAAAAACATGTATTAAGGAAATATAATTATTCATTGCGTTGCTACGCCGTAGTCACGTAGGCCATTAAAGCGCTACGCTGCTGCGTAGCTTAATTTTAATAGAGTTTGAAAAATAACTTTTGTTTTATTTTAACTTGACTTAAATAAAGAATCGTGAAATTTTTATAAGAAACCACTGCAGAAAAAATATATTATTCTATTTATATATTTGGAGAATATATTATATGATGTGATGAAGAAATATGATGAATATTTTTAATTAATTTGTATTCGAGAGCGTCGTAGCTAAATGGTTTTAAAAGTCTACCATGAATCGTGAGATATCGGGTTTGAATTCCGGTCGGTTATTCGGTCTCTGGAAGGGCTTAACCAAGTCCGGGCGAGTGTCCTAATAGTGTCACAGCTGTGGGAGAATCATGCTGAATTCATCATATACTGACGCACAAATTGAGCCGGCTCGTCCGAAACGTTACCACGGGCTCACAGAATACTCAGCGTGAAACGGTACGTTTACTGTGTTTCGCAGAGTGAGTGAGGTTATCGGAGGCACTTAAAAGTACGTAAATGGCGTAAAAACCGGCAACACAAACAATGCGCGAACTGCGGTGCAGTCGTTCATGGATGACGGTGTTCACTTACCATATAAGAGACCCACTTGCTCCATTGTCCGCTATAGACTAAAAAAAGCATTTGCTCCGTCGCACCATCACTCTTTGGAATCTGCTGCCTTGACAAGGTTGTTAGAAATATTTTTATTTTATATAATTTTTGACAATTATTATAATAGTAAAACTTGCTCGAATAACAAAACTTTCATAAAAACTGTTTTAATTACTCAAAGAAGTATTGAACGTAAAATTAGAAAGAAAAGTAAAACTCGGCTCCCAGTGATAAAAGATTCAGTTTTCTTTGCAACTATTTAATATCAACAGATGAACTTTGATTATTATCTACATTTAATATAGATAAGAAATCATATATGTCATTTGGAAAGAGTTTATTTCACTTTTTTATATTATTTAGTGGATAACATTTGTGGCTTTGGTTGTTTTGACAGCTCTTTGTGTAACTTAGCCGGTTATTAATGAAACTGTGGTAACGATAGGTGATCGAGATTATCAGACTGCATCCATCGAAGTTTTATAAAATAACAATTTGACGCCTGCACGCAACTTCTTTTAATCTACTAAACGTTACAAAATACAGTTACATGCGATAGAAATATACGTCTGTCTGGTGTTGGTGGTGGTCTTAATTTAATTCTTAATCTAAAGTTTTATACAGTTTCAAGTTAACAACGGTTTCAAGGGTTCTATATAAACTAAGGTATAATAAAATAATACAAATTTATAAGCATAACATAATAAAGTATGCATATAAAAGATAACAGAAAAAATAAAAATTTATGTAAATGTGAAATAAAAGATACCTTCAGCGGATCGTTTGTGCGAGAACATGTATGGAAATTTTCTAGTGTGAACTATTGTCGCTAATAGTATCACTACACAAAATATTGTTAAATCGTGGATATGCCGATGAATAGCCGCCGACTTAGCATTTGGCGATCACGTGTGTTGGAACTTACTAACGCGAGGTATCGTCCTCAATAACTGTTGATGAGGTTTCCCAAATAGTGCGACATTATACTTTACTCACAGATAAAAATGTGAAGCCATTGCCCGCTTATAGTTAATCCATTTCAAATACCGTAGTTATTTTCGAATAATTTTTTAAATTTTATTGAGGCTAGTTACTAAACCACCCCTTGACGTCACGGAGGCTTACAAAAGAGTCGTAAAACTTTTGAAATGTTTAATTATTAATTTGTCATTTAAAAAGAATTAGGTTTTCTTCAATCATCGTAACTATATAAAAAAACAAATTATATTTCTATTAGCTTGCTTGGTTTTGAATGAAATTTATATTTTAATAAAAAAATTATAATTAAATTCTTTGACGTAATTTCACGAATTAAAATCACTGGATCAGTTTGATAATAGTGACTTTTAATATATTCAGATCCTAGATTTATTACTATTAATAATATTACAGAAAATTATATTTCAAATTTCTCCTTTGACGCTTAACCTGTTACCCTATTTCAGGTTGACAGACTTAAATACATACTTCATCTTTAACAAGACAAATCTTCCATCTAAGCGCTCTCATCAAACAAGGACTAGGGATTAACTGAGAAATTAAAATTAGCTCTTGTCATTATTGACGATTCCCTGTTGATGTAATATCAACCGTATGTAAAAATTATAAAGTTGATATTTCATTAATATGACGCCGTATTTTTGCCTAAAACACAGTATTGGAAATTGAACAGTACCTTTTTATGAAGGAGTAAAGAATATATTTCTTATAAACTTTTAAATGCTTCACAACACAGAATATATCGAAAATATGAATATATATTAAGTACTTTTCATATATAACAATATGAGAAACCAGATTTATTATTAATAAATAATAGAATTGTCACAAATTATTTATTAAAAAAGATATTTATCAAATTGCTGAAAAACTGTATTAATATCCTTTAATATAAGGGGTTTTGCCAAATAAATAAATATTAAACAAGTAATGTATGCCCAATTAATGTTTTTATTAGTATATCGGACAACGGAGCAGATTCTTATATGGTAATAAAATACCGCCGCCCATAGACAATCACGCCAAAGTCCGCGATTGGTTGTGTTTCCGGCTTTTTACGTGACTTAATCGGCTTATTTAGGGGTCTTCGATAACCTATCTCACTCACTCAGCAAAACACAGTAGAGGCAACGTTTCAAATAGTACTACCATTTCACGTTGAATATTCTGTGCCGGATATATCTTTCTTACTACTGGCTATTTCTATAAACTGTGCCTTGAGTGACGTAATAGAACATCTTGACATGACTTCTTAATATCCGCTTACAGTCCGTATTTTACTTTGTTTGAAGAAGTTTGCCTTGAAGTCAAAGAATAATCTCTCCTCTCAGATCTCTAAAGCATCTTTCGTAATAAAAGCATTAAGTGATTTCTTGGTTAAATATGAAAATTCAAAAACTGCTTTACGAATAAACTTGAAATTTAATAGTTATCTAATAGAAGTAGTTGATAATATCTGATATATTCTTTGTTTTAAAATTCTAAGACATATTTAATATTTAAGAAATAAAAAGTTATGCAAGAAATTGTAGCTCATTTATATTTAACTTTATTTTTTCTTTGTCAGCCAGATCTTCAATCATCAGAACTTTTGAAACTACTGTTGTTAAGTAATTAAATTCATATAAAATGTAGTTTCACTAAGTTTATTATAAATGAATTGCATAACCATAAGGTTAAGATGATAAGTAATAACGCTGTGAAAAAAGCCGGTAACACAACTACTAACATAACTAACTAACTAACATACTATTGGGGAAAGGGCTTAGTTTACAAAGTGATCCTACGGACTCACAGAATACTCAGCGTAAAAGTTACTTGAATCGGTGATTCTACAGTGTTTCGCTGAGTGATTAAGGGTATCGGAGGCTCTCAAAAATGCCACTTAAGGGGCGTAAAAGCGGTGTATTCATAGCATATAAGAGATCCACCTGCTTCGTTATCCGCTATACCAGAAAAAACTAAATTTTATTATTCAATACATACAAGATTATTGTTATTGAATAAACAATCTATTTTCAATTTAACATATTATTAATCCAAAATATATACATAAATCAAACAAAGAAGGATAACGTTCAACAATTATTACGAAGCTTTGCTGGATGCTAAGTATGCAATATGTTGGTTTCATTAAGCCACAACGGTGGTAAGACTATTGTGGAATTTATTCAGCTTAGCCACAACTGTGTTTACGACACCATTATTCCCGGGCCTCCCTATAATTCCACATTATTCGTCTAAATTTATACAGTCAACGTCAAATGGAAGCATTAGAAAATTTACATAACAAAGTGGCACACCTTTCAGACATAATACCTTTATGATAACCCTCAAGGTTCGGCTAGATCCTTTAGATTCCACTATGCATGTAGATAGATAAATAGACTTACGTCTAACAGAAGTTAAGTTGGTGACAAATTTGATATGATGGTATGTAATATGATGGCAAGGATAAAAAATTATTTTTGAAAAAATATTTTAATCTCTTATTAATGCTAAGCCATGACATCATGGGCACCTGGTTAGATCCCCAGTCTGAATAAAATTTACATAAGTTAATAAGTTATTCGGTTTATTGAAGGGATTGACAATACGAGTGTATTAACAGTGTTTTAACCGTTGTAGTGCATCGCTGATGCATCAATTATGTCGACTCGTCCGGAAATATACCATGGGATCGTATAATTCAAGCGATAATTAATACTTGTTCAATAATACTCTGAGTGATAATAATGGAGACTTACTTAAATGTTTAAAACGTTATTTTTTATATTCTATAGTGTATAACGGAGAAAGTTGGTCTCTTAAATGGTTAGAAAAGACTGCCGTCTACGGACAACTGCGCCATAGTCTGCGCATTGGTTGTGTTACCGGATTTTTACGCCACTTAAGCGGCATTTTTAAGTGCCTCGGACATCCACACTCACTCAGCGAAACACATTAGCACCGGTCCAAGTACAACTACCATTTCACGCCATGACAGCGCTAAACGCGGCCAAGTTCAGATAAATAATATACTAATAAACCTAATTTATTTATGTATATATACTTTAGGTATTTCAACCTTATAAAAGTTATTAACTAATGCGGCTCATAATTAAATTTGTTCATGCAATAAAAAATGCAAAAACATTGTAGGAACATTGTACACAATCGCAAGTGCTTCTCATCTGCATACACAGTAATTAAAGTAATTTACGCCATGTTATTTATGAGTAGGAACGTTAATTAATCCAAAGAAAAACAAACAGCGGTGCAACTGGATGCTTACAAATTGGCCAAGTGTGGTTTTATTATTGTACAACGTCCCGCAGTCTGATACAAAGTCTTCCTAGAATATAAAACGCGTTGCTCTGAATAAATGAAGATATCGGTCGTTAAAAATGCCGCTTATGCGGTGTAAAAAAGCCGGCAACACAACCAATACGCGGACTGTGGCGCGGATATCCATGTCCGGCGGTGTTCTTTTACCATATCTCTTTCAATAAAAAATAATACATTTTTTATTTAATATATTAATAACTTATTTCTAATCTCGAAATATATTTCTTAAAAACATAGATAGGAACTTGATTATGTGATTTCAACATCATCATCTACATCATCAGCCTGTCAAGTCCACTGCTGGACATAGGCCTCCCCCAAAAAATGGGGGGTTATTTTGCCTTAATCACCACGGTTGGCAGGCGGTTTGGTTATATATACTGGTGATATATATTGGTTATATTATACGATTTACATTGGTATTATTCTAAATTGTGCACTCAGATTATTCAGAGTATTTACTTTCAGTTAAAAATCATAAACAAGCCAATCTCTTATTGACCAAGGCAACATCTTAAAAACTATTTTTATTTTTTAAAATATGTTTGTAATTATATTCTTCTATTTTACATAAGACTAAGCATTTATAAGAAATTAATAAATAAATATTATTTTATTGAAATTTGAAATAGCTTTCAAATTTCAGCCAAGGAACTCTATTTATGAAAATTTCTCATTGTTTACTCAAGTTTGCATTCGTATACCTATTTCAGAAAAAGTGTTTTAACCATTTCGTTTGTAATGTTTATTTTAATAATTCTTTGTGAAATAGTTTGAAATCTTAATATTACATATACAATTTTGATATATAATATTGTTCATATTTATAAAGAATACGTTTTTATTTTATTTTATAACGGACAACGGAGCAGGTGGGTCTCTTATATGGTAAGAACACTGTCGCCCATGAACAGTCCTTGCATTGGTTGTGTTGCCAGTTTTTTACACCGCTCAGGCGGCAATTTTAAGGGCAAGTACCGCTACAAGCACCGTTTCACGCTGAGTATTCTGGGAGCACTTTGGACGAGCCGGCTCAATTATTGCGTCAGCATAGCTCTCCTACGGTTACAGTTATTTATTTTTTGGATAAAATAATTCCGTTTGCAAAAAATCTTTAAGAACTTCATCATATCTTCATTGCACATAACATAACACAATCCAACTTAAACTAATCTACCCAAAGCTAACCTAACTTATTACATTAATATTACTTATTTTATATTAATCCATTTATGCAAAAAAAATACAAAAAACTAAACAATAAACTTCTTAATTATAAAATCAATCATCTCAACAGTCATTAAATATATCATAATGATAATAATATTACTTCTCATCTGTATCAACTTGAAAGGGCGATAGAAAAAGTGAGTTGAACTTCGCTTCATTGGGTTTCGGCAAGAAGCGAATGATTTAAGGAGGTCCTAATCGCTGTTTCTTACACTTTCGTGGCACTGAATTATTTCCGCCATTACAGATTTACAACTTTTGAAATAAGCTTTTTTCGTTTAATCCCAGTGAAACTATAGTTTTGTAATTTTTATACTGTTTGTTATAAAATAAGAATAACTTTAAAATGTTAAAAATAATATTATTATAATATTATATACCACAAACCGTGTAAGTTATAAATTATATTATATTTTTATATATTCCTTTCACATTGTAGTAGATTTATAATACCACTTAGATACTTGCTGAAAGCTGAAATTTCTTGGAGAGCTAAGGTGGTTCGAGTGACATCACATCAGCCCACATGCAAAATAGGCGCTCAGACGTCAAGTTGCGGGGAATAGCCCGTTTAACCATACGATACCGCGTACGAACATTGAACTTGTAATTTATATTTTTATTTAAATGTTGTATAAAACGCATCATCAGGTATTGAATGTTTTTAACATATATCATATTACAGTTACCATTATTCAAAACTAGCGTAAATATCAAATAAATCCGATTTAATTGCAATCTTCACTTCAATTGCAGGTAGAAGCAGAATCATGTCGAAAGACGTAAAATCAAACAGAATTTTGGACACGAACTAATTCAACGCCAAACTAACTAAGATCCAGATGAGATTGCTTCTAACTTGCATTAAGTAGTTTAGTATTCAGATTAGACGCTGACAAACCAAGAGTTACTCGTATACTACATGGCTTTTTAATTATATTTAAACTTGAGAGGTATACTTTTAATTAAAAACGATGAATGAACTAAATCTTTATAATAATGAAGTTATTAATTATTTTTTATATTCTATAGGACATAACAGAGGAGGTGGGTCTTCTATATGGCAAGAGTAAATCGCCGCCCATGAACAACCGCGCCATAGTCCGCGCATTGGTTTTGTTGCCGGCTTTTTACGCTGCTTATACGACACTTATAAGTACCTCCGATATCTTCACTCTAAACTCACTATTGACTTCGATATATTAAGCTATTATTCTCATAACGCTGGATGCAGGTCGCCTCCGACAGGTATTCATGAAAGTCCAAGGGGAGGCCTATGTCCAGCAGTGGACGTCTTACGGCTAAAATAATAATGATTCTCATAACGATATTAGCTAATTTAAAATTACTCTTGTACTGTGATTCGCTGAATGGGTCAGTATATCGGATTCATTTCAGAATTCCATTTAAGCGGCATAATAAAGGCGGTTACACAACCCTATGAGCGAACTGTTGTAGCGCGGTTGTCCATGCGCGGCGGTGTTCTCTTACCATATAGGAGACCCACCTATTCCGCTGTCCACTATAGAAAAAAAAACGAAAATTAAATAACAAAGAGCACTATACTCGTAAATATTTTTCCATCAATGTAGTTTATTTTCAAAGCGCAAAATAACTAAAATAAACATCTGTATTACCCTATTACACCACATTGCAACGACTTTGTTCAGTTAGCGAGGTCAGTGTATGCATATTACACTCACCAACGAAAAGTATTGTATTACAAAAGATATTGTGCAAGAATATATATTAACTTTTGGTTATGTGATGGAAAATGTTTTCAATCCAATATAGATATTCCATTATATTGAAATCTTTAAAATTTGAATCTTTGGACAGTTATTTTAACTGAAGATTTGAAAGCTGTCCACAAATTATTTTAAAATAAATTTTTAAATAACGTCTTCTCTTTTATTTACGATTAATTTTTAACGCATAGAATGACAGAAAAAAAAATCCAATTGTTGTGTAGAAATGTGGTGAGTTTAAGATTTAAGTTTAGTAAATTTTATAACGCTGTATCTGGTTTACTATAATATTTCGTTCTGTTGTTATTAGCTTCTTTTTAAAAGTTATTAATATCTTTTTACTATAGAAGAAACGGTTGAATCATAATGTTTCTTACCAATTCAACAAGATATGATTGAGTTCTATAGGAAATTCATGTGCTTGACCCATCCACCTTATGGATGACGCAGAGCTTGCTGCTTCGTGCAATATGGCTTTCCCATTGCCACTTTATCTTGTTAATTCGGCGGGCTATGTCAGTGACTTTATTCGTCTACGAATATCCTCCTTTTTGATTCGAGTACGTATAGAAACTTCGGGCCTTCCATTGCTCGCTGAGCAACCTTGAACTTTGATTCAAATTGTATATGACAAAACAATGTTTTACGAGTAATGTACTAAATTTATATAAAAATATTAGATCAAAAATTTTGGTTATGGATCTAATATAATATTAATGTTTCTTCTCGAGTAAAATACTTCGCAACAGAGGCAATATCTTGTTACATTATTTAATAATTACATTTTGGATGTCGCAAGTTTATTGTGCATGGTACAGAACTGAGAACCCATTTAAAAATGAGTTATACATCGTATTAGATAATACGCGATCTTAATATTATTCTTGAACAATTAAAATAGTTTACATTCAAAATTGTTATCTTCCACGCAATTCAGAATATGTATATGCGTGCTACGCAACTATTTACAAGTAATTCCACACCTATACAAGGAACTTCGTTAAGATATAAATGTATTGAACTAAAAGAAATAATTCATTTTATTCAAGAACAGTAAACATATTTTAGAATTATATCTACCTACGCGATTTTTCGTTTGTTCGATTCGATTTTTCTAGTTTTCTGGAAACAATGTATTTCCTTTTTTATGGCATAGCGAATAACGGAGCAGTTGGGTCTCCAAAATGGTAAAAGAACACCGCATCCCATGGTCAATCACGCTATTAACCACGTATTGGTTGTTTCGCCGGGTTTTTACGCCACTAAAGCGGCATTCAAAAGTCTCACGAAACACAGTAGAAGCACAGTTTCAAGTATAACTACTATTTCACGCTGAGTATGCGGTAAGCCCAATTCGTATGACGCGCCGGCCCAACTTTCGCATATGTTTCAGCGTGGCTCACCCACGGATAATAATCTTTTCTTCCAAAATACTAATCTTATTTAACAGTTTTTCCTACCTACGGCGTTTTTTAAAAATATTTCATAATAAAGCTAGGCTTTTTTAAGTAACGCAAGGCGCTTATGATCGCTTTACTCCGCTAGAGTCTGAAAAGTTGAAAGGTCATCAAATTTTAAATTTTATTATATTTAGTTTAATTAACTATATAAATATTTATTTGACGGTCAAAAGAAAGTGTACCTCTTCTTTTAATGCCGGCAAGTCACTCGAGGCTTTGCAAGGGCTAAAGATGTTCATAGGCGCTGGACCACTTGTTTTAGGTAAGCCTCTTGCTCGTTTGCCATTGTTTCCTTAAAAAAATAAACAAATTCAATTATTCAGACTTAGCTTGTCGCTGTAAAAGGTCGACATTTATATTTTCTAAATTTACCAGAATCGATACCTTTTAAACCCGAAATTTAATTTGTTTTGTGGTGACTTGCACGATTTGTAATTTCGTACAGAAATTTTACAAAGCTGTATTTGCAAATTCCAAATTAATTAAAAATACTTCTGCTTTAAAGAAAACAATGAAACTGCTATCCGAACAAACAATAAAATATTTTATTTGTTTCCCGGTTGGATTATTTAACTTGTAATTTTATTATATTTGTTTTTGTTTAAACACTAGTGTACATAAATGTTAAATTTTATTGTATAGCGAATAGCAGAACAGGTGGGTCTCTTATATGGTAGGATGAAACCGCCGCCCATGGACATCCGCGCCACAGTTCGCGCACTGGTTGCGTTGCCGATTTACACCACTTAAGCGGTTTTTTTAAGGCGTTCGATATTATTATTAATAATAATATAATTCTTCTATTTATTGTACTATTAATTAAATTAAACTTATTAATTAGACTAATCGTTTCTTCAAATTATAATCTAAAGTATAAGCGAAATAGCATTATATTGTAAGGAAACATAATCATAAATATAGGTGAATGACTTTGAAAAATGACTTTGCCATAAAAATACGGCCAGTGTAGGAAGTTTAAGGTTAAATTTTCCACACTAAATATTACTATATTAAAAATATCAGTAATTTTTTATTTATGAAAATGAGGCAAACAATCAGGACTTTCACCTTGGATAAGCAATCCTACGCCCGTGGATATCCCCAGCACTTGATGGGATGCGAGTGCATTGTCGGCCTATCAATAGGTATCTGCGCTCTTTTTTGAATGTCAAGTCGTATTGGTTTGAAAATATCGCTGCAGGCAGCTGATCCACATAATGGTGGTGCTCGGCACAAAATGCCTTAGAAAACACTCAATTGTGGAACGACAAATAAGACGAACGACCAACTCCTCAAAACATTCTCCGTGATAAATGCGATAGAAGATGCTGAGGGAACCAACATATCCAAATATGTGAAAATGTTATTATTACATTAAATAAAGCGAGCTCATAAAAATTCAAGTAGCTATCTCTTCGGGCTCAGCTTTCGAACATTGTCTAGATACCTAGATGGGACCCAGAGGATATGCGCTGAATACACAGCCACGATTTGAAATATGCTTTCTATATTTTACGAAATATTTCGCGTACTACATTAATAATCCAGACCTGTGTGCCAATATTGTGTTGCCGGAATATTGTATGCCAATACTTAAAAATATAGGAATTTTTAAATAAAATATTTTGATTTTTCTTTTATAATATAAAATCATACGAAATACCTCACTTTGTTTTGCAGGCTTTTTACGTAAGCTGTATAATATAGAGGGCTTCTGGCATGCTTACTCATTCAGCGAAACACTTTAGAAGTACTATTTCAAGCTGGTATTTTGTAAACCCGTTCAGTTATAGTATGGATAATATAAATTAATATAATTTATATATTATTTATAAGTAAATACTTATTGTAAAAAGGGGGGTTATTGTCTTAATCACCATGTTTGGCAGGCGGGTTGGTGAGCGCAGAATATCTGCTGTACTCGAAAGGGCGCTGCTGCCCACCCTCCGGGATAAGTGTCCTTTAGTCGCCTCTTACGACATCCCATTAGGAAGACTGGGAGTGGTACTATTCTGTTCCGGTAACCACACGGTTGGGGGAGGCCTATGTCCAGCAGTGGACTTGAATAGGCTGATGATGACTTATTGTTAA
>DWCF01005162.1:0-14807 GCA_018230265.1 Delias oraia
ATGTTTGTAATGCCGAAAGCTAAATCAAACCATTGAGGATCAGTGGGCTAAGAATATTTACGTACTTATTTGATTATATACGGATCATTAGTTGTTAAGATAAATATTGTCATTTCTCCCAGTTTCAACGGTGTTTTGCTTGAAATTATTAGTACAACATAATTTAAATTTAAGGTTATTTAGTAACCAATTCTACAACTGCCTGATAATATATCGACTCTATAAAATTAATTCACTAACTTAAAGCGCGAGGAAAATTAAAAAATAAAATATCGTAATAAAAGTTTTCGGCTAACATGTTTAATTAACAAGTATTGAACAAAAATATCGAAACATAATTCTATAAAAAAGAAATCTTTATGAATAAAATGTATGTACAATATCTTTTTTTTGTTCTTATAAACCGAACCCAATAATAAAAAGTCAATTCCCACTTGACTTATCTTTTTCTATCGAATGCGTGTGTTTTTCTTGAGCATATCTTGTTTGTTCCGCAAACAAAATAATGAACGAATTGATAGTGCCGGCCACTGACCCCCAATTTTCAGATTCAGTGGCGAGCTTATATCATTATTATTACTTACGATGAACGTTTTTTTATGGTATTGCGCGCAACGGAGCAGGTGGGACTTCTATTTGGTAAGAGAATTCCGCCGCTCATTGACAACCGCGCCATAGTCCGGCCATTGGTTGTATTTACGCCACTTAAGAGGCATTTTTAAGGGCCTCCTCACTCACTAAACACGAAACACAATAGCAGCAACATTTTTTAATCATTTCACGCTGAGTATTCTGTGAGCCTGTGGTATTATTTTAGATGAGCCGTTCCAATTAGTGCGTCCGCATATGCTTCAGCATGGCTCTTTTAGTAAAATAATTATAAAATTGAGCGTTAGAAAAGCTAAGTCATCAATGCGTAGGTGTTTATTTGCTACGGAGCAGCGCTGGTAGCAAAGAGCCTCTGAAAGGTTATAGCTTTTTTATGATTCAATAATATTTTAATACTTACGCGAATGATATAAATATACAATAACATTTATCTTTTTACAATGGCTGCAGAAATTACAGAAATTAATTTAGCATAAAAATCGGTAGATATGTTTCTGAGCCATGTCTAACTAATATTAATAAGTTTATCTAATTTGTAAATTTTTAACTATTAATATTAAAAATCGTCTCAATGTTCGATTTAATATTTAAGTATTTATGTGAATGAAATAAGTATAATAAAATAATATTTATCTTTCAACAATGTACATGAAAATATTGGAAAGAATTACGAAAGCTGGCTTTCTGATCTATTGACTTTTAATTCTTTGTGTTTGAAAAACTTATACTAAATCAAAACTTAAGTTAAGATGAATATGACTTTCAATGAATCATTGTAAATGGCCTAATTGTGCTACTTAATATATAAGTAGTTATCGAATCGACAATATTCCTCACTCCCATAAGGAAACAGAACAGATAACGCGATAAGTTTTATCAAATACTAGTCAGATTCCATAAAAAACTAAGACATTGTTATTTGTATCGTATTGAAATTGTGTTTGATCAAACATGGCTGATAAAAATAAGTAAATAGGGGAGCGGCTTTTTGACCATTGTATGACCGATAGGGGAACACGTGGGTCTGACTGATACCTTAATATTCTTTCAAATTTGAATGACGCAAGACTCAAATATTTTACGCACAGATGTCGGCAGTAATCATTTTAACAAAGATTACCTGTAGCTGCCTATAGAATAAACTAAAACCCTGCATTGTCTTTTTAATATTATAAAGCAAAAAATGTGTAAACATCTGTGATGATTGGGACAAAGTTTATTACGATAAGAAAATTAATAATGTTTAATTAATAACTAATTTAAGATGTAATTTTCAAAAATCAATAAATAGAATTAAAAAGACACATTCCATCTATATACAAAAAAAGTAAAACTAAAAATTGATTTGACATTAGAATACTGTATGAAAAATTACCGTATTTTAAGAAAACTGACTATCATAATATAATAAAAGATATACAAACAATCCGTACCGTCTACTATGCTACATTAAATATGAAATACTTTTCATAGAAATTGTATACCTACGATTCTTCATCAAGTTACCAACTGATGTCATAAATGTGTCACTATATAATAATAATTATTAATAATAATTTAAATCTAATATTAAGGAAAATTAATATGTCCCACTCCTTCCAAAAAATACGATTATTCTTAAGCAATATTGTCGTTTGATATTTGGACGTTAATAGTTAAATTTTCTATTACTAATGTAAAAACAAATATTAAAAAAAAAAGCTTGACTTTTCTTCTCAGCGTGGGCTTCTGCATTAAAATTTAAAAACTCTAGTTTTAAGGCATTAAAGTGGATCTGTAGTTCTATCTATATATGTAAGGCATGCCATTTTTCGTTGTAAATTTATAAATCAAGAACGGGCTCTTGTCCAAATCAATTACCAGGCTTTGTTTCAACTATTACTCAAAATCGGTCGAGCGGTTCATCATTTATCACATTTTTTGTAACAATTGTAACATATGATGCCGGATCATCGTCAAATTGAAACGTTTTATGGGTCGCTAGTTTACTATAATTTTTACTTTAATACAGTTAAAATCAGACACTATTTAATTAGTTCCTTTTGTCTCTGTGCGATATATTGTATTTGTATATTGAAACATAAGAGCAAAAAGCAAAGACGCACGAGAAAAACAAAGGCGTAACCCTACCGCTGCAGACGAGCATAAGCTTGTTTTTATAGCCCTGCCGGCGGGCGATAACGTCCCGCCCCCAACAATGCCAGATATTATAGCCTCAATGCTAGATAATTGTCTTCGGGGGTGCTTTTTGTACAATTGATTTGTTAGGATCGTTAGATACCGCACCGTTCAATTGATCGGTACTGTGAAATCGTTCTAAAATCCAAATGTTGGTAAGATGTTAATTTAACTCAGAATTACTAATGTGATATCTAACAATAGCTTTCTCCGGCAAACGTAATGTCACATACATTATCAAGGACTAAAATCCCTATTAGTAAATAATGGTTGATTGAAGGCTGAAAATTTAGTGTTTTATGTTTTTTTTCATGCCGAGTAATAAAAAAATATATTTAAAAAATGAAAAATAGTAGCCGATTCTCAGACCTACTCAAAATGCATACAAAATTATATAAAAATCAGTCAATCCATTTCGGAGTATGGTAAACTAGCGGTAACTAATGGAACGTGACACGAGAATTTTATACATTAGATTATAAACCGGTCGAACGATAATTTTTCTTAATAATGCTGCCATAACGATGAAAGATATGTGAGTACTAGACCTATAAAAAAATCTGTGATAGCATATATTAATTATATAAATAACTATTATATATATATATTATCTAAACTTCATTATTGATATGGAATAACAACGTATGCCAGGCCAGCTTATGTATAATTTATAATTATACTCACAAATGTCACATTGTGTTTTGTATCTATATTTATAATAACAATTTTACAAAGTACCAATTTGTGTGTCATATGAATGTTCAAGTATACTTATCTGCTACGAATATTATATAAGATTCGTCAATAATTTAAAAAGGTTTTATTAAAAATTCTTTATTTATTTGAAATTTTGTTAGATTATATTCAAAAATATTTCATACTAAGCTGAACTTACTTAAGTTTCTCAAATTAAGAAACAAATTAGATGTTCATTTCACAAGTATGTACATATAGTCAAAAACGCTTTAAAATAAACTCTTTTCAGATCATTGGAATACTATTTAATGGCTGACAGAAGCATTTCAGAAACTGAAAAATAAAAATATAGTATTATTTTGCAGCCTATTGGAATGTGTTCCTAATATGTTCTTTATTACAAATTAGAAAAATATATTTGCTACAAAAGATTTTAAATGCTATAATAATCCGTATAAGGTATAAAATTATAATTATGTAATTACTATTTAATTGATAAAATTGACGGCTTAAGTAAACCGCGTAAATTAGTTGTGCTCTGTTAATAGTGGTATTATTTTTTTATAATTTAAATACAAAACAGTTTTACCCCATGTATAAAAACTGTTACCTGTAGATTAGGAAACAACATTTAAAATGTATTATTTTGATAAGATATTTACTTTAAATCTAAAGTAGGAAATATATATTAATAATTTATGTCCTACTGCAAAAATATTTAAATTTAACAATATAATTTTTGCCCGAACATCTTAACTGAACTGACATTGACTATCTTACTATCCCCACAGACAATTGTGGTAGGATGAATATTATTGTATGTAATTAAATTTATATTGGTAGATATCAAGTAGAACTTGACATTCTTTAATCAAATTTTTGTTTATGATTTAACATAATATGTTTTATTTAAATAAAATGTGAACAAAAGCACAAAATTTTAATCTGTAGGTGTTTAAAATTACAGTATGTGGGTAAACATTTTAAATATATGGAAAAATCGCGACATTTAATTTATACATTAAGTATAATTAAATTTTATCTACAAGTAATTTGTAGAAATTCCTAAGTGAGTGCATTGCTAATAAAAATTGAGGATAGCAAACCACGCGTCCTAAATCAAATAACAAAAGTATAGGATAAGAAAGATACACATCCGCCCGTTATATTTCTATCTCCAGTACGATACTACTAGATAATATTGTAGTTTAGATGAAATCTAATACAACTTACAAGACGCATTGGGGAAGGCTGATCCATGACACAAATCAATTTAAAATATTAGAAGAAGCTAAAAGACAGTACTTCAGTGTTTATACTGAGTCTAAATTTAATACTATATAAAAAATTAGGAAAAGATATTACAAGTAATGTTGCTCAAGTGCAAGACCAAGACCAAGACCGACTAATTTTAGCAAGACCAAGTCTGACCGTGTAAGACTTGAGCAAGAACAAGACTCGCGCGTCTTGCAGCTATTTTTTTAGCAGTGATTTTTTGAATTTTTCGTTAAATCTTTGGACATATTTTATAAATCTGGTTAGACTTTACTATGGCTATGCTAATTCAACCTCAAAATGTTCCTATTCTGATAAGTTTTTTAAGATCTGAAATAAACTTTAATAAATATTAATAGTTTAATAGGTAATATCAAGACTTGCAGGACTCTTGCTGCACGACCAAGATTAAGCTAAGTCTTACATTTGGGCTACACTAATTACGAGATGCGTACAGTGTGCCTACTTATGTGCTACAAAAATTAGAGTTTATACTTATTTCACTATTTAAGAATAAAATGCGTTTCATTAAATGTAAATAAGGAACCATTAATTATGAGTGAGAGGCAAAAATTTCATAATTACAAACCTCATAGGAATCCCTCTACATTTTTATCATGCAGATGTAATCCTGTATTAGAAGTGAAAACAAGGGGCTTATCAAATTCTCTTACGATAACCGACAGGTGTTTGTTTCTCTGTTTGTCCCGAGATAGTGTCTAATTAAACAATAAAACGGGTGATTTTGTGTTTAAGCAACCCTTTATTAGGTTTGTGTAAATAGTTTTTGATGAAGAAGGACCACTTTATTTAACTCCACTGATAAAAGGTGACGAATGCTTATTAACTAACATTAATTTTTTTAGTTTTGTATAACATACAACGGAGCAGGTAGGTTATTTGGTACGAGAACAACGCCACCCATGTACAACCACGCCACAGTCCGCGCATTGTTGTCCTCTCTCACTCAACGAAATATAGTACAAGTAGGTACCATTTCACGCTGAGTATTTTGTGAGCCCGTGGTATCACTTCGGACGAGCCGGCCAAATTAGTGCGTCAGAATACGTCAGTTTGACTTTCCCACGGGTGAAAAATTAAATCAACGAATACAATTAAATAATAATAAAGGATATTTTATTTATAAAATAATTTAAATATGTATATATGAAAACAGTTGCTAGTAGGTACCCATCGTAAGATAGATACATTTTAAGCAGAATTATATACATACCTACTTACCTACTGCATTAATTATTATAGGTAGCTACCCCCCACACTGCCTTTTATTTTGATTTGCAAATAAAATTTAATTTCTGAAATTGGTAATAATTAATGAAACAGTGACTCATAAAGCTACATTTTTATCAAATGGTTTATAATTCATAATTTCAGCCGTAAGACGTCCACTGCTGGACAAATGCCTCCACCTTAAAGGGGTGTTTGGTTTATAATTATTTTAATATATATATTATATTAATTGATATTTTATTTATTTAGAATTATTAATTATATTTTGTTGCCTATTTGAGATTGATATTGTTGAACTAGACGTCATTGCAACTCGGAAATAACTAGTTGTATTGGGTTATCTTAACATTTTATTCAATTAAGATTTTTATTGTTCTGAAATGCTTATGAAACAAATTAACTTCAAAAAATGCGCTCAGTTATTAATAAAGTTAGAAATGTGGAAAGAAGTTATAAAATATTAATAGTTATGACTATTACAAATTTTTGAAACAATTAGTATTTATTATTATTTTAATCATGTTATTATTTAACAAAATAATATGAATCAAACAATTTTTTTGTTTCACACTATTTCTTAAAATACAAAAAGTAGCATAAAGTTAAGTCAATCTGACTACACAAAATAATTAAATAGATTTAGCCTAGCCTGTTAATGTTTTATGCGATAATTTAGTTTTATAACATTAATTTCACAATAACCATTTAAGTAAATACTTTACTGTTTACAATTTATTTTTTGATAAATTTAGTTTAAGGTAAGTAATAATAAATAAATAAAATAAGCTATTTGCTTAGGTACATCCATCACCTAATTACTCTATAAAATTTATTATCTTTAGACACTATTGAATGCGTCAATAAACATTAAATAGATAAGGAAGTTCTAAACCTAATAGAATCTAGTCACATTAGGTACCTATAGTTTTAAAAATAAAAAATATATGCTGCCAGCAGGAGTATTTCCAAACCAATACGACTTGACTTTCCTTAAACGCCGACAACGCACCAGCGACTATGCAAGGGTGGTGGTGTTCATGGACGGAGGACCGCTTGCTCTAGGTGAGCCTTACTCGTTTGTCAGTTGCCACCGATAGTATAAAAGTATTCAAAATACTCGTTTTGCACAACTTACCTCAATCTCTTCGCTTCGTCTATAAAAGGTCGCTTTTCCATTTCCGTTAGCAACTTCCATTCAGCTCCCAGCCGTTTCGAAATCTCAGAGTTATGCATTTTTGGATTGTCTTGAGCCATTTTTCGTCTCTGACCTCTGGACCAGACCATGAACGCATTCATCGGCCTCTTAATATGGTCCGTGGGTTGTTTTCCAAGTGACATATTCATTATTAATTCTTCAATTACAACTCACAAAGTCCATATTATTTATTTGAAAATTGAATTGGAACAGGTTTTAAATGCGCTCGGTTCCCGCGCGCTCGCGAAAAGCTCCCAAAAGCTCAATGCGGCGCTTTTCTTCGTTCTGTCGTGTTTAACGGGCTGATAGCGAGGCGCCCCCTCGCCCTGCGCCCATCGGCCAATCGGTGGGCGTCGTGGGCGGACGCTGGCGAGCGATTGGCCCAAGCGTTGTCCTTCTCAAACTCGCAACAGGTGACGTGCTTGTTAGCATGTTTATTAGTTTCACTTTTTTAAAATGAATCGAATGGATTTTATCTTGTAACAACTTGAATTATTCTAGTATTGGGAGAGCTATGCTGGCGCACTAAATCGGCTGGCTCGTCCGAAGTCATAACAAGAGCTCACAAAATACTCAGCATGAAATGGTACTTGTACTGTGTTTCGCAGAGTGAGTGAGGCACTTAAAATGTGCATAAAAACTAAAAAGTCGGCAACACGACCAATGCGCGGACTGTCGCGCGGTTGTTCATGGGCGGCGGTGTTCTTTGCCATGTAGGAGTCCCAACTGCTCCGTTGTCTGCTATAGCATGAAAAACAGATACATTTACTACATTTTACACGAACAGAGCAGCTTAATATAACTTAGATGTTTGATTCTTTATATAACAGGTAGCTTTATAAGAAATTAAGTTCACACTTTTTAATAAAATGTTTACAACATAGAAATACAGGGTAAAAGTGATGTTAACGTTACTAATGCATAGTAATTGTATTTTTTTTCCTCTATCAATTTTAGTTAATTATATATTAGGTTATCTGTTTAGTAATAAATTGCAAAATCGAGAAGGTAGATAAGTCGGTGAGAAAAAAGGCTTACCAAAAAGTACAAATTATCATGCCGTTTATTTTCATTTTGAAAAATTATCAAAAGTATCTAACCTATAGTATAGTCTATCATCATCATCAGCCCATTTAAGTCCACTGCTGGACATAGGCCTCCCCCAAAGACGCCCACCCGCTGCGATGTTGAGCGATCTGGATCCAGCGGTTGCCCGCGACCTTCGTTAGATCGTCTTTCCATCGCGTGGCGGGACGTCCCACTCTGCGTTTCCCGGTACGCGGTCGCCACTCGAGAACCTTTCTTCCCCTATATATATGTATAGTCTATAGTATAGTATAATTGTTATTTTTAATATTATGGTTTGTAAAGTATTTATTTAAAAAGAGTCGTAAACAGATCTATATTAAAAATAAATATTCTAAAAAGTTTATTATTTAGAAGGATATTAGAATCAAATTTGGTAAATGTATTTCAAATATGTTTTTAAGAAAATATAATTTTCGTAATATTTGTTTTTTGTATGCATTTGTTTCACGGTTAATAAACGTTTTATTTAATTCGCACAATTAAGACATAGGACAAGGAAACCCAGAAATAGTATTTGATACAACTATTTTACAACATTCGCAAAGCACTGAGGAAACGTGAAATAAGGGCAATTAAGAAGGTTCTATTAGGACTATTAGCCGCCTTTGAGAGAGTTTGCGGTCACCTCCCCTGTCCAATCGTATGCAAATATAGTACCTACCTATATCCTCTACATAGTTAGACATTACCACGAATACAATTATTTGAATTTTGTGAATATTTTCCTTATTTTTACTTTTTTTATAATGTTAAATTGTTAATATAAAAATTAATGTTACAAAACGGTTGAGGACAATCTTTGAGCTAGATATAATTTTTGCATACTAAAATTGTGTTTCGTATTTCTATTATAAAAATGAAATTACTTATTAAACTTCTAAAACAAATCTTGATATTGTAAGACACACAAAAATAAGGATCTCGTTTTTATAAGGCATTTAGTTCCTTGCATTACCAAAAACTACTTCAGCTATCTGCGGAAAAATGTTTTCAAACCAATATATCTACCAATCCTTAACAGGTCCAACGCACCCTTGGTTCACCAGGGTCTAGCCATGGACTGAGGACCACTTATCCTAGGTAAGCCTAGTAGTACTTGTATACTTTTTTATAGTAGGTACCTATTGCGGACAACAGATTACAGAGCAGGTATATCTCCTTTATGGTAAGAGAACACACCCGTCCATGGACAACCGTGCCACAGTCTGCGCATTGATTGTGTTGTCAGCTTTTTATACCGCTAAAACGGCATTCTTAAGTGCCTCGGATATCATCACTCACTCATGTTTTAGAATTGACAACAAATATTAACAACTTCATGACCGACTTGATTTGTATTTCATTTATAAATTATTTAAGTAATTGTCTTTTATAGAGTTTATATATTTGTTTACTCAGTGAGAAGCATTTTTTATAAGAAACCACAAGTAAAACATAACATAGCGAAAATTTTCCGTTGTCTTTGACATCGTTTAGATTTGTCATGGGTACTCGCTTGATATTCAGTTAAATTCCTTGCGTTTGTATAATCCAATATAGCAATATGAAACTAGGCACAGACAAATCGTTATATAATATGGTTTACCTGTCCGTACGTGAAACAACGCACCGCTACAACGCTTACAATATCATGTTATGGAGCGTTTTCGCGCCTCACCGCCGCACCGCGGGCAATTCCCCAGATCCTTCCGATATTATAACAACACCAAAATTAATACATTTCAAAAGTAAACCTTCTGTCCGTAACATAAAGTCTAATTTAGTGTGTTTTGATTTTGAGTTAGGACATTTTGCTATATTTATCTGTGGTGGTACATTGAATACATCTTTTATATTGACATGGTTATGTAAAATGCTCTATTAGTCTTCTTGATGTGTTTTTGATTTTATTATGTGTTTACGAAGTGATTTTACATTTATTACATTTTCAGCTTTAATTGTTGTGTTGCGCTTTTTTAGGTATAAAAAATGTTGGACGTTTACTGTCAATAACTGGACCGTTTGAAGCTTATGACAAGTCTCTAATCTCACAACAGCCATTTCTTTTTACTATAGATATCACATCCTTTATTATCTTCTAGATTTGTTTGTCTTTGGTTAAAATGTTGGCTCGTGGTTATTAGTTGTACCTAGGTTTACCTAGGATTTAGCCTACCTTAAAACTACCTCAGAACCTATCCTTTGAACTTTATTAATACTCTTGCTGAATAAGATTCTCAGGCGTTATTTATACAAATATCATATTACTGACACTGGCAATATTGTGACCACTGATCCAGATTAAAAAAAAAAGAAAATAGTATATCACCGAACCTGAAACCATTATGTTTTTTTTAATTAATCACTCAGTTATGTGAATTTATAGTCTTAGTATTTGCTTTTTTAAACCTTAAAAAATCCTTTAAAAAAAATGTATAACGGGCAACAGAGCAGGTATTTCTCTTGTATAGTAAGAGATCGCCGCCCCCCTTGGACAACCGCTTAATCCGGGCTTTAGTTGCATTGCCAGCTTTGTACAAATTCAAGGGTCTCCGATGATTTCTCTCATTCAAAAAAACAACGTACCTACTAGGTACCGACTACTATTTCAAGCTTGAATTATGTGATTAAGAAAAGAAGTATCAATCATTACATCAATTTTAAATATATTTTATTTCATCATCATGAATCAAATATGGTAATTTGAACCACTCGGCTTCCTTTCCAAAGTTGACCTTTGGACCACATTCCCGACTCATGGTAAGCGGAGAAGCCTAATGTGACGTATTCTAGTCCAGTAAAAAAATCTGCGTCTTTTCAAACGAACCGAAAAATATTAACATATATTAAATTTATTCCGTCAGACATAGAACCCAGAGTTGGCGCCGCATTCCACTAATAAGCCTCAGCTTCGTACGTGACGAGACGTGTCAAACAACCCTTATTGGCCCGTTTGTTTTCTGCCTTCCGGCGACTCTGTCACTCTTTGTTGGCACTGTAAGAAGGACTCCATAATTGAATATCTTATTTGTATCGAATGCGATCGGCTGACCCAGAAATCGATTTTCTTTTAAATGTATCTAACTTTTCTCGCGAAATAATTCTATGGGCTTGCGATAAAGAATTCTAATATCATTAATTTCATATACTGAAAAACTACATTTGTGTAAAATATTATTAATTAAAACTTATTAATGTAAAGATTTTACATAGGTACATTGCACAGGTTTTGATAAAAAATTAAGAAGATATCTCTTTTTTACTAACTGTAGACTAGTACAGACTGGACATTTAAAATAAAAAACATTTTATATTAATTTTTATCTAATTCCTTTGAATATTAAATTTACTGCACATTAAATTTGTATGTTATACATAAACATTTTCACTTAAAAGAGATAAAACAAAAAAGCCCTTTTTTACCAAATAAATTAGCTTTTAAATTACGTGTAAAATTTGGCTAACAACTTGGTTAAACTTTTTTTCACAGATAGAAGCAATTTGGAAAATTAAACTGTCATTCGTATTTTTCTTTAACTATCATGTTTCTCAACCTATAAATCTTCCATCAACTTCTCCAGTTATTTCAGGATAACTACATATATACTATTACATGCTTGTATTCTGTGTATCACTTTGGATGAGTCGAGTAAAACGAGACGAGTAAAATAGTATTGAAACATTCGACCGGTTCAAGCCCTTCCAAAGACTGAAAAATTTACCAATTAAATTTTAATTATCACAAAGGTTTTTTGATCTATGAAGATTCTACTATTTTTATGCCATTTTTAGTGACATTGAAAACGCGAGTGAAATCACTATTAAATCCTTATAATATAGTCCTCATCATCATCAGGCTATGAAGTCCACTGCTTGACATAGGCCTCCCCCAAAGACGTATTATATCCTCCTACAACTATAATATAATAGGTCCAAATATTTAGCATATGATTTATATAGTATAAACCAAAGCAGCGTTTCTTAAGTGAGTTTTGACAAAGCGCGGAGCTGAATGGCTGTATTGAACGGGTGGAAATAAAAGTGCTGTATCAATAGTGTGTACTTCACACGTTCTACATTACATACAATCGATCTTAAGATTTATATATTTTAATTTTTAACACCTCATTCGGAATCTTGTTCGGTTAAATCATTCTATTGATGGTTAAGTTAGTTTTCAAATGGTTAAGAAGTAGTTTTCCAGGTATCCGGTGTTATTTTATGTTTATCTTATTGAGAAATAACTACTGAGTAGAAAATGTTATTTTGTAAACATAAATAAGATATGACTTTTTAAAAAATTGTAGGATATACAGATTCTTAAACGAAGACTAGTCTGTGTGGGTTAAATAATAGGTTCCAATTTCTAAGCCCATCCACGCCACATAAAAGGCCGGCAACACACCGTCACGGCAAAATATCTAATTAACAAGCTAGTGTTGAAGGTGGTTCTATTGACTTGGTACTAATCGAACTGTTTAATATAGATTTATCCTGAGATATAATTGGATATTCCTGTGTGTGCCTTCGGACCCCGGGTGGCAGCACAAGGAGGTTTTATTATACGAGGCGGGACATTTATTCTATTCACAACGATACTATACGATGGCCTTATTTGTTTGGGAGTAAATATGACGAACTAGTTGATGCCTGCGAATATTTGTATGATTACTAAAAACTTGTCAAAACGGATAAACTTACATTTTCAAGCATTACTTAAGCCTTCACAATTTAAAAAGCTAAGTTTATGGTGTAAAATAACTGTTTTATAGTTTGAAGCTATCAATATTTGTCTTAGTTTAACGCAGATAAATTGGCCACTTTGCTTATTGGAATAATAGTTTCCAATTATAAAAAAATTCCCTAAATTTTCACTCTTACTTTAGGGTTTTTTTGTCACTCTTCCATCACAATCCTGTTATTTTTCCAATCAAATCCAAGACAAAGTATCGATTTATTTAAATGTTTTATTACCTTAGCTCATGAGAAAATGCCTGCCATTTTCCAATTTTTCTACAATGAAGTTTATCGAATTTTTAAAGTGAAAAATTTCGCAATGAAAATTAGATACTCGAAGTATGAACGCCATAAACATAGACACCGCGGTCGAAGTCTGTGAGTAAGTGCGATTTGAAACATAAAACTGACGCTTAAAATTTGCAATAACAATAAGTTACGGCTTATTGGCGCCTTCAGTTGGCACGACTTTTTACTACTAGACGTCATGACAGTATGAAACATGCATTGCTTTCCTGATTAGGAACATATTAAGAAATTAAGAATGAATTATTCAATTTTAAAGTGTGTTGCAGGACAAATAATTTTGATATTACTCAATATTTATGTAATAATATACAAAATATTTACTCACAGAATACTCAGCGTGAACTGGTAGGTACTTGTACTGTGTTTCGCTGCGTGAGGTAGGATATCGAAGGCCCTTAAAAGCCGGCAACGCAACCAATGCGCGGACTGTGAGGTTGTCCTTGGGCGTCAGTGTTCTCGTACCACATAGGAGACCCACCTGCTCCGTTGTCTGCTAATCGCTATACTATTAAAAATATATTTTATTAAAACGCTATAAAATTAGTTATTTTTAATGAATTGAAATAAAAAAAATGTTATCTATTAATTTTAGATCATGATTTTGTACCATATAAGATAAAAGAGGGCATATGATATTTTACAGTGAAAGAAATATATTGCGAAATTTGAAAAAATATGTGAATAGAAACGGTTCTAGTTCTATAAAAATATGTAAATCGTATCGTACCTTTAAGCGTCATCTGTGGCGCGACGACACGAGGGCAGAGAGCTTTTTGTATCTCACATTATAGCTTTGTAGGATCTTATTTTCATAAATATAGCGGTTTAAATACCCCCTTTATGTCCGCCGTGATTTACAAAGTGTTGCCAGCCTCCGAGAGTTTATGATTGTACACATAAATTTTATGATATTTAGCCAGTTTTCTCGTTTGAAGTCACTTATATTTTTATTGTGATTTACCATATCGACTACTCTTTAGAAATAAATCAGTGTTTTGATATTTCAATGTGGTTATTATGAAAATTTACTTCTGTTAAATTAATTATATTTGCTAATTACCCCTTAATGGACGATAATTCTCAATCGTTCTACTTAATAATAATAAAGCCTCTGATATAGTCATAGGCTCTAATACGCGGTAAAACTAGGGTTCATGCCCAGGACGTGAAAATTATAGGATACCTATTAGCAGTTAAATGAATTCACACAAAAGAAATATAGTTCTCATAACTTTATTACTAATACTTATAAAATATTTATAATGACAAATAATCTGACAATTACTTATACATATACTAGTAGACTCGGCAGACATTGTTCTGCCCGCTACACTACCCACCGAGTCTGACTTACATGTTTCTATTAAATGTTGTCATGTTTGCACAATACAAATATAAACTGTAATCTATGTCTTATTCTGATTGTACAAAGTTTGACTGAAATACGTTCTGTATTTTCACGTGAAGGAATAAAAAACATCCATCGGAA